>JACCHY010000046.1:0-301969 GCA_018907195.1 Dolichoris vasculosae | reverse complement strand
TATTCAAATTAATAATTTCAAATCAATAAATTAAAAAATTAATAATTTTGCAACAAAAATAAATAAGAAAATAAACTAAATATAAATTGAAATATTTTTTTATTAGTTCATAAGATCAAAAATACTTAGTAAATTATGTAGATATTATTTTCAATTAATAATTTAATATTACGTTTATGAATTATATTATATTACGTTAAATAACGCGCATTATATCAATATTTGAATATTTAAGATACTTTAGAAAGCGTTGATTGAAAAGACATTAAATTTATGATTATTTAATTAATTATGACATTCTGTATAACTACGACCAATTCGAGTATCGGATTAATCAAAAGAATAGTTACCTTAGATCATATACAGATATTAGATCTAATAAATACCAATATAGATTTAAATAATTAACGACATCTAATATTTTAAGAGCTTAGATTCGTACAAAAGTGAAAAAAAAGATAATCTACATTGTCTTATAATTTTATCGTATATACTGTGACTTTACATACCAAGTCTCGTGGATTTGTTTGTGTAGTTCATTGGTTGGTTTTATTTTAGTAGCTTGGTAATGAATAATGTCTTACTCTAATTTCCTTCCTAACTCAATAATTTGATTTCATCTAAAAAGGATACTACGTTGGAACTTTCCCGATCCAAAATTTCAGAGGTTTCATTAAGGATCTCGATATTTCCAGTTGTTATTTTACGAGTAATTTATACGATACTTTTTACAGATATCTAATACAACATTACTAAGAGTTAATATCAAAATGTAATTCTCTTATGAATCTAAAATAATTCGTCCAGTCAACTAATGATCTCATATATCCCAAATGAACAGCCCTGTTCAATATATGAATATATGTAGACATAAATATAAATTAGTGAAATATTAATTGCGATATTTTATTATCTATTTTTATCATTTTTAGTTTTTATACAATTATGTTTTAATATAATGGTGTACTTTTACAATTTTTATATGTATATAATCAATATATTATTCGTAATTTGTTTTGAATTAATAAAATATAAAAATTATTATAATGTTTAGGTATGAAATTGAAAACAAAACTTATTTTTTCTTTTTATTATATAATATTTTATAACATTAGGCGATTCACTGGTAGTATCAATTAATTTTTATATATTCAATAAAGATAAAAATAGAATAAGTTTACATTTTCAATTTATTGTAATTAATGACATTAAATATTATATTAAATAATGAAGTTAAAACTTTTCTTTGAGTATATGAAAAGAATATTGAATAAAAGTAAATTCATTATAAAGTTTATTGCTAGCCATTTCAAGAACTCTAATATATAAATTAAAATAATATACATTAAATAAATCGTTATAATTAGAAAAAAATTTTAAGCTTACGAAAAATAATCGTTAAAATGTTTATTTTTAAAAATAATATTCCATTATCAGTAGTTTCGAAAAAGTAACGAATTTTTTTCAATATAAATTTTTAAAAATTCATGAAATTATTGTATATGTAAAGAATAATCAAATAAAATAATATTTATAAAATACATTTTTTTTATATAGAATGAAATAAGTCAATACTAACTTAAATTATTACTCCAATATTGTGCTCGCCAGATATAAAATAAATTATTATTGTTTATATAAATAAAATATAAAGAATGCATACATTTTAGAATAAATTTTATAACTAAAACGGAGTAAACTACATGTAGTGTATACGCATATATACTTAAAATTAAAAAGGAAACGATATAATAAATTCTAGTTTTTATTGTATTTTTCTCACACAATGTCTATGCATATGTGCACAGATTTGGTACAGAAAAATACGATACACAGTAAAAGTTACAGAATATTTTGTCTTTCATGAAAACATCACAGGAGAATAGATATATTTAAATAAGAACGATAACGATTATGTCATAATTGCTGAAGAATATATGAAAATCGCATTTAGTAGTAAAGATCCCAAATTATTATGCTTCTCTTATATAGTATTTCTAATATCTGTCATTAATAATTCGAAATTAACTAAAAAATATTTTCAAAAAATATGTAGAGGATTTACAAATATATTTTAATACATAAAATATTAATTTTGATAAATTTAAAGCATATAATTTGAAATATATATTTCACATTTTTATCGATACATTTCTTATCAAACAATCAAATAGAAAAAAAACACTGAATTTTACTCGACTTCGTCGATATAAACAAATAAATTTCAGAATCCAAAGGAAAAATTCAATATTTATTAAACAATTGTATCTACTTAAAACCATAATTTTGATACTAGAATGAAAACAGAATGTGTTTAAAAGAATATTAAATAATTATTAAATATTTTATTTAAATATTTTTCTAAATCGTTGAAAAGGTTGAAAGGATTAAGAAATTTTGTTTTATTATCTAGTACATTCTGAGCTATAGAATATTTTTATACAATAATATTACAAAACTTTTGTTTCAAAAAAATTAGAATAGAAATTAATTTAATTTTTAAACCATAATTTTTAAAACAGAAATAGATATTTGATAAAATATCTTATATCATATAGTACGATGTCCATACATATCTATTAATACACTTAATTTTTTAAATTATTTTTTAATAAATTTATTCGATTTTATTACATGAAAGAGTAAGGTATATCTTTTAAATATTAAAAAAAATTTATAAACCACAATAATTTTTTTATAAGATGTAAGAGTTTCTAAAATTATAATTTTAAATGTTTTGATTAGGTGAATCATTCATTTTATAACAATGGAGTTGAAAAAATTTAGTTTCTTATTTTCTTATTAAGCTTCTTCATAAAAATTTATGGAGTACTCATTAAAAATATACTTATATTTTTAATTTACAATATAAATTCCCAATTTAAGAAATACTCTTATATAATAATTTTATCAAATAACTGTTTTTGCTCAATCTCTGAAAATTAATACTCTTCAATAATAAACGTAGAAATTTAATATATTATTATATTTCATTATCGTTTTGAATTTCATAAAATGCGATTGATATGAGAACTTAGAAAAACTAGTCTATTCAATTTGAATATTCGAAACATTTTTTTAATCAACTTTAAAAGAATAACGATACTTACCATTTTATATCATTCCGGTTGTTGTTTTATTTCATTTTATTTCGATTTATATCGTTTTATTTCGTTTTATTTCGTTTTATGTTTGTGTGATATATATCTATTTAATCAGGAATTTATTTATTTATTTATTTATTTTCGTTCTATATCATCATTATTATATAATTATGTTAGTCACCAATATTTGTTTCAGTATTTCTCTTTTTTGTCTCTGTGTGATATATCGATATTCTATCATCATAAAAGGTTATTATTATTGCTATTTAAATTTGCTTCGTAATTTATTTTGTTATTAAGTCTTTTTCTCTTTATGTGATATATAAATGGTATGTTGTTTTTATCTTGTAGATATTGTTTATTATTTAGAAATGTAAAAGTTTCTGGAGAGGTAAATCTTGTTTTTAAACATTTTGAGAAGTAATTTGGGTTTTGGTATATTGTGTCTGAAATTAAACTATTTTCTATGATGTGGTATAATTTTCAATAATGGTTTCTATTTAATTTTAATATATGGCAATCAATTTTTTGTAAATTTGCTTTATTGTATAATATTTTGTTTTCTACATATTTTTATAAAAGCTGCCCATTATTGAAAATTTTTACAAATTTTATTTTCTTAAGCACTTATTTGGGATAAGTTATTTCGAAATAAAATAGTTTCGCATTTATTTATATTAATTTTTAATTTCTATGAAGTATAATAATCGTTTATTTTGTTGAAAAATACTTGTAATTGTGATTTTAATTTTTTGGTGTTTTGCCCAGAAACATAAATTATTAAATCGTCTGCAAAGGATATCGATTGTTTTTGCACTGATTTGTTAAGATCAAATAAAGTATGAATATCACTATTGTATATATTAAAGAGGATCGAAAAATTTACTGTGCCTTGTAGCCCATTTTCTACTATGAATTCGAGGCTTGATTCATTGTTTCCATCTATTGTAATGAATGACTTATCCGTGATCATATTAATTTGATTAGATATTTAGGGAAATGTTTTTTATTAATTTATAAATTATGCCTTCGGTGCAAGTGGTGTCGAATACTTTTTCAATGTCGATTAGACAATGCTACTGCTACTTTTTTTTATCGTTTATTACCCAGCATATATTTGATGTTAATTTATTAATTGCATGTATTGTAGAATATTTATGTTCAAATTCGAATTGGTTTTCCGGTATTATGTTATTTTTATTAGAGTATTTTATTAAGGTTCGATTAATTATTTTTTTGTATATTTTGCATGTATTTGGTAGAAGGCTTATAGGACGAAAATTACATAGTGATGCATTGTTTTTATTTTTTTCTGAATTGATATTACTTTTGCTGTTTCTTTCCATTTTTCGGAAAATACATATTATTAAATGCGTTGTTAAATATTATTGTGTAATAATATTTAATTCGTTTAGGCGTATGTTTCAATACGACATTTGGTATGTTGTTGAATCCTGATGATTTTTTGTTGTTTAATTTATTAAAAATATTATTTACCTGGTTGACATTAATAAAATAATCAATTTCTTTATCGGGTTGTTTTATATTATTCTATGTGTTAAATATTGAGAAAGTTTTTATTGTAATATTTTGTGTTTTATCTTTTTTTATTTCTTCTTTTAATTTATTAGTTTCTTCCATATTTATATTGTTGAGTATCGATTCCATAATTTTTTATTGTCGACCAAGACTGGAGTTTTGTTTATGCACTTCATAATAATGTAATCCTAGCAGATTGAGTTTGTATTTGCTGTTTTTTATTATATAGTTATTATTTTTGTCCTTATTTGTATTTGCTATATCTATTCAAGCTTCTTTTAGTTTCATCATATCATTATATGATATTATTAGCGGTGGAATAGTCATATCTTTTTTTGTTTTAAAAATTGAATTAATTTTGGGAAACATTATTGTTAGATAATTTTTTGGGATTTTTTTAACTTTGTTATTCCAGAAATTATTTATTCATTCTGAAAATTTTTGTTGGAATTTTTGTTAATTAAAGTGAGTTAGTATTTATAAAATTCTAATTCTTGTATTTTACTAGCATTGTACTTTTGTCGTGTTCTATTTATTTGCGATAGTATATAGCTTTCATCTTTTTGTAGTTTTTTTTATTTCTTTGTATATATAACATTTATTAGAATTTTTATTTTTGGTACTAATTTTTTATGGTTTGATTTATGTGGTTGTCTATTTTTTCGATGTAGTTATCCATTTCATTGTTTGTTAAGTTTTTGTTATTTTGTGTATCCAATTGGCAGTTTTTTGTTAAAACTTTCTTGAATTTATTCCAGGTTGTATTTTAAAGTTAAATTTATAGTAGGCGTTATTAAATTCATCAGTAGTTAAGTTTTGTATTGATAATTTTACTTTTATAAGTAGTGCAGTATGATCAGTATCATATTTAATTCTATCAATTGTATTTTTTATACAATTGTTAGTTACTTCAATTCTGGCGTCTAAGACATAAATCTATATATGAATGTCCATTGGAATTAGACGGGTATTTCGAACTGTACAATTTTGGTTTGTATATTGTGACATGTCTATTTAGCCAACTTTTTATAAATGATCCTCTTGTATTATTTTTGTTGTTTTTCCAGTCAAAATATTTTACATTCAGATCACCTGTTATTACGTAATAGTTTTCTCCTTTGTCTAGTTCTAGTTTTTGGAATAGGTTTTTGAATTCTGTGTTAAATTTATTACCATTTTTTGCGTTTCCTCATATTATAAATAAATTATTTTTATTGCAAATTTATAGTATTATTATTGTTGTTTCTAAAACATTAAAGTTAGTTATTTCATTATTAAAGATTATAATATATTTCTATTTATTTTTTATTAATATGGCTGTTTCTCCTCCTTGAATTGAGTTTGGTCTGTCATTTCTAATAATATTGTATTTTTTTTAATTCTATTTTGTGTGTTTTGTTTAATTTTGTTTCAGATACCAATGACTGGTTTTTTCTCTATTAAGTTTTATAAGTTATATCTTTTTTGATTTGATATTAGTGAGTTGATGTTTATTGATATAATGTTAAGTGTTTCTAATATTTTTTTATCTGAGTTATCAATATATTTTTTTTATGATTGTATAATGTTGTGTTGTGCATTTTTTATATTTTGGAGTCTAATAATGTGAATATTGTTAAAACGTTTTTTTCTTACCTTTATTGAGCATTTAGTTATTATTAAAATTTGTGTGTATTTGTGTATATCGATCTAGTAATATTTTGCTGTTGTTTGTTGAATATGTTTATTATTTCAGTTTTTTCTCACATTGGCGAAGATATCTATGATAAAACTTTATTAATTATTTCACTGATTTAATTTATTTTGTGTTTTTTTTGTTTCATAATTTTTTATGTATATTTTATTTTTAATTTCTATTATTTTTGGACAACCCACATACGACGCGGAGTGTCTATATTTTTTACAATGAACACAGTATAATTCTTTGTTATCAATTTTTATTTCTTTATTTATATTACATTCTCCTGGATGGTGATGGTGAATGCAATTAACACATTTTTATTGCATATTGCAATTTTGTGACGTATGGCCCAGAAGTTGACAGTTATAACATTGCATAATATTTATTTTTAATTACTTGTTCCTACTTTATTTTGTAATATTGTAAATATTTTATACTTTGTAATTTATTTACGTTACTATTTGATGAAATTTATACTATAAAAATAGGTAGTAAATATTTTTTTTGTTGAATTATATATTTTAAATCGTTAAAATTATCGTTTCATTATAATTTTTATTCAATCCTTTTAATAAATAAGTATGTTCTTTTCCGATTTTGAAGTGAATGTATAATAGTTTATTTTTGTGTTTTTTAATATTTTTATAACGTTATTAAAATCATTGATTGATGACTATCGTCATTTATTATTTGTTGATGCTCTGAAAATATACATATTTGAAATAGTAAAGTTAAGTATTGACAGCGAAACAATAGCACGCATATAGTCACGTCGATCCAACACGTGCTATTATTAGGAACGTTATTATTCCTTCGTGCGTCCGTTATGCTATATTTTATTATTTTATATTTCAAACACAATATTTTTTCTGAAACGATTTAAGCATACGATTAGATATTTTTTATTAAATTATATTTTAGAATATATATAAGACTTTTATATTAAAAATTATTTATCATGAATAGGAACCAAAAATTAAATAAATTGTAATATTTTCTCATTTTGTTTCGTTATAAAATACATCATTTCAGTAATATACGTAAGAATATAACGGTTTAAACTCAAATATCTTAAGAATCATAAGAATTAAAAAATAAATGTATAAGTAATAGTTAATAACTTAAAAATACTCCTATGAATAATTATACTGCAAAAATATCATTTATACTGGAACAATATCATTGATTTTTTAATAAATAAGTACATATTTATAAATATTAATAATTCAAATTATTTTTATTTAAATCAAATATTTACAAATAATTTGTAGTAAATTATTTTTCAATTTTGATACATCTCAATAAAAATTATTTTATTTATTATTATTTTATGTTTAAAGAATGAACTAATAGATTCCATAACAATCATATTTTTAGTTACCAAAATATGTTTCAAATTCATATAAATCAAATATTTAAATTTAAAAATACACTTACACATCCGTTATGTATAAAAAAATTTTTTATATAGAAGTATTGAAGCGTTTGCAAAATTTATACCTCCAAAAATAGTAAAAAAAAAATAATGGCTCAGGACCGCAGAAAAACAAACAAATAAATAGTAGTAAAATAAATAGTAATAAAATCAAGGTGTCTCGATTAGATAGCTGCATTTGCCCTTTCCACTGTATTTTGTTTGACAATCGGAAGTCATCAAATAAGCAATTTTAAAAACATTACAAAAAGAAGAATTTGAAAAATAATATACATGTTTTTTATAAATCTTATACATATTCACACAAAATTATGCAAAATAAAAACAACGTTGAAATAAATTTTTCTTTAACAAAAAATCAACCTTATAAATTAGCCTCCAGAACTATTTAGCATCGCTATACAACCCCTTCAATTAACCATTTATTTTTTATGTACCAATAATCATTATAAACTATGACATAAATTTCAAACATGAATAAAACAAAAAATATTGAATTAATTATTAACATATAAAAATTGTTAACATATTAAACAATTATTCCAATTCATTACAATACTTTTTAAACTGTATTCATTTTAGTATATAATTTGTAAAATTGATATTGATAAAGTTATTTTTATATTAAAATGAGTAATAAAATGCATTGAAGATATTAGATTAATATGTAATAAAAATACGAATAATATGTACTGAATTAATTTTTTATCTAAAGTTAAATTTTGTAAGCCTATATTAATATTGACAAGTGAACTGTTCATTAAATAAAATTTTCAACTTCTTTTAGAATATGTATTTTAAAGAGCATAGAATAAATATATTTATCTAAATACTGAAGCAAAATAAAATTTACTATAATTTTGATGTCAA
This sequence comes from Dolichoris vasculosae, assembly GCA_018907195.1. Classification (NCBI taxonomy): domain Eukaryota; kingdom Metazoa; phylum Arthropoda; class Insecta; order Hymenoptera; family Agaonidae; genus Dolichoris; species Dolichoris vasculosae. Next base: position 293,340 of record JACCHY010000046.1, on the reverse strand, counting down.
TAAAAATCAATCATAAAGATCAATAATTAATTCATCTTACTCTTGAACATTCTATAAACTTCACTAGCTTTAATTGAAAAAAACCTAGTATCTTTTAAAGTTTCTATAACACATAAATAAATAAGAATTATCAACATATATAATTAAGAATTATTACTTTTTTGATATTTTTTAATTTAAATATTCAATTGTATTCGAATTTATAAAGTTGTTCATTGTTATTATTTTTATTTTTTATAATTTATATCATAATTTTTAGTTATAATGTTTTATTTAACACATAGCTTTCTCATAATTTGCTTTTAATATTATTGATTTCAATAGGTTAATCTCTAATCTATATATATAACACTTGAAAATTTTGTACTAAAATATATATAATCAATAATCATAATTTCTAATTTATTTAAAAAATAAAAGGTTAAAGATTGATTTTCATACAAAAATTTCTATTAAATTTCATTTTTTTATATATAAAATTTATGTAAAATTTCATTATTCTTACTCATTGATTTTCTTTAAATTAGTCTATCATAAATATTTTTCTGAATATTAGAAATTCTCTCGAATACAGATTCACTTAGAATTAAATATTATAAATTAAATATAACCATATATCTCAAAAAATAATAAAAAATATATTTTATCAACTAGATTATATTTATTATTTAAAATTTAAATATTAGAATTTATTGTTGTAATTTTATAAAACAGATATGTGTTAAACTTTTATATTTATATTTATAAATACATTTTATTATTTTTTTAAAATAAATTATAATTGAAACAAAAGATAAATTATCTCAAATATTTTGTATATTATATTATTATAATATTATAAAATTATTTAACATACTTTTAATTTATATAATTATTTTTCGTATAGTTACATTATAGAAATTTATATACAATTGTACATCATACATTTATGTAATAGATATTTTTTGCTTAAACATATCTTATAAAAGTAATGCTTAAAAAATTTGAATAATTTAATATTTGATAGTTAGATATAGATTTCTTAAAAGAAACGTATATTTTAATAAATGATATATTAATTTTATTAATTATTAATTATCTGGTAGAGATTCTTCATTTGTTTTAAAATATTTTCTGCAGTTCTATATTACAGTCTGCGTATCATATACTTAACTAAAACCTTAATAATTATAATTTTTAAATAAAACATGATTTTATAAGTTACTATGAAAACTTTTCTATTAAAAACATTAAATGATGAAAAGAAATAAATTTTCTTTTATGAATTGATGCAAATTCTGATTATGTAAATTAACAAAAACTATTATAAATTATTACAAAAATTATGATATGTTGACTTATCTTTGATTTAATATATCATTTGTTAAAAAAAAAAATCAGAAATAAACAAAACGTGTTTTTACCTTTACTCTTATTATCAGAATGTAATCATTATATATGCATCCTCGTTTAAAATTTGTTCTATTTTATGTATTACTTTATATTATATATAAAGTCTAAAAACATCAATGGTAATGATTAAATATAATAATAAAAAATTATTTTCAGTTTTAGTAAATTATAAAAAAATTACTAAAATGCATGTGACATTTCTTTATAGCTATTTAAAAACAGTGTTTTATTAATATTAAAATTTCATATGAACTCTGATAAATAAAAATAACTATCAATTACAGAAAATGAGATTTTTTTAAACAAAGAAAGAATTTTATTTGATAAAAAATAGATTTTTCTTAAATACAGTATATTATTACATACCTAATATATTTATACATGGATTAATCATATAAACGATATTTACTTACATTGTAATTAATATAGTCTATTTTTATCATCCACGATATAGAATAATAATATTCTTTTGTAGATATATTTTCTTATATTAAAAAAATTTAATCTCAATTTTTTAAAATTAATTATATAATAAGCTAAGTTTTTTTATTTTTCAAAATTTTTTTCAATTCAAGACATTATTTTCAGTATTAGTTAAATTTCAAGGTTTTAAAATCAAGGTGTCTCGATTAGATAGCTGCATTTGCCCTTTCCACTGTATTAGGATGACACCATTGGTGAAAGGTTGTTCCTCAATAAAACGCGTCTGTAAAGCTTTATTACTCATTTAAATGTACATATATATATATATTATCATGCAAGTAGCGATCAATTCCTTCATTAACTTTAATTATATAAGCTCCATTATCAATATATGTTTTAATCAATCGCTCGTTAACCTCCCCCTTATAAAATCTTGAACCCCAAATTTTTTTTCAACCCGGTGTAAAGATTTTCTATATTATGATGCTTTTACACTCATGCACGAAATGCCCCCTTTACTGCAATAGTACTGGATTTTGTCTTTTTCTTTGCGATATCTTTCTTAAGGTACACGTTATGTTATTTTCATTTTTTGATACCAGAATTGCTCTTATGAAGGTGTTGACATTCCTTTTTGAATGCGATACGTGTATGAATAAGAAGTAAAATACGTTGTTTCATAATAATACAATATATCAGACTCGACGTGCTCTATTCCTTTAAGGTATCGTAAGACATTCTTAATTTTGATTTTCTAAATAAAGTAAGAATACAGCTAATAAATTAAATCTAAATTATGATATTTAGATGAATACATTTTTTTAAATCTGAATTGTGAAACCTTGAAAATATATTAAATTTATTAAATTTCTAATACTAACATTCATTTGTCAAAAGTACTGGAATAAGACCTAATAATAGTAATAATTGCATATTTGGCATTAGTTGTTATAGTTTATGTAGCTTATACGGTAATAACGATGATAATATATTGTGTACTCAAAAATTCTATGGAACTGGAAGGTATTCTACGTGCATAATTCGCAACAAAATATTGAGAAAATTAAATGTAAGTATATACTAGATGTAATGAGTGAGTGAGAGAGGAAAGGTAACAACCGAATAAGCATCTATGTAGTAAGCAGTACAAGTTTACTGGAACTAGGGAATCGGTAATCGGTAAACATGGCGCTTGCTGAGATTTGTGATATCAATACTTTCGTAAATTTAAATAATTTTCAACAAGATGATGAATTTTTTCAAGAAATTAATTATGAAAATTTCAAGAATAATATGTCTTAGTTAAAGTATTAGTTAAATTTAAATAATCCAATATTTGCACCATTAATAAATATAAATATAAATCAGAATACTTTTTCGTTTATCTATGACCTTCATTTCTTTAACAACTAACACAATAAAATAATCTTACCAAGCATTAATTAATTACGTATCAAATATATAAAATATTAAAACTTTTAAATTTTTTATAAAAATAATTTAAACGTTACATATATTACATTAGTATGCGGTAATATTAATGCGAATTACGTAATTATATTTTTAAATTTTTTTAAATTGTACTTAAATATTTTCATAATTTTCATAAAATAAATGTTTTTCTATTATAATTTGTCACATAATACATTCATTAATTAAAAATTTTTATCAAAAATGTCAAAATTACATATTTATTTAAATTTAATTTAAATATAAATTGAACCTAGAATAACATCTTTATATTTTTTTAAAATACATGCATCTATTGATTTAATTAAATTAAAATATTTGTCATAATTTCAAAAAGCCATTATAGAAATGTAAAAATTTTAAAGTTTTATATAAGAAAATGATATTTATTTCAATAAAAATTTTAGATATCAAATGTGTATTTGATCAATTTTATTAGAATAATTGCGTATATAGTTTTATATCTTAAATAAATATATTTGCATGAATTAAAATATCTTTATATATTAATTTTTTATATTACAGTAATACAAAATAATGTTATGCACTAAAACTATGAGTATTGTTATTGATTAATTTTTGAGTTTTATGCGTCTGAGTATAGCCACACTAAAATAATAAAATAATTGAAGAGATTTTCAACATCAAATATTTTCATATAACGAAAATCATATATTACGAATATAATAATACATTTTAAAATGTAATATTTGGCAATACATTTAATACAAAACTTCATTGGAAACGCAAATTACTTTCTTTTATTTTACCAGATAGAATTCACCGAGATAGGTTTTGATGAAAATAAAAAGAAAGGTATTTAATAAGTATAAACTTTCCGATTTATTTAGTCTGAAGGCATATAATTAAAAAAAATAATAAAAAAACAACAATTCTTAGAAAAATTTTAATTTTCAGCTCAATAAATTATGATTAATACCATCGATAATTATTTACAATGCTGAATATCTCGCCAATCGTTAAATTTTAAAAGTCTGATAAAAAAAAATAAGAACCCACATGCTTTAAAATGTAATATAATAATTATTTTGATTTTAAATGTACTTCTCACTTGAATATTTAAAAAATTTTACTTTATATAAGTTTAATAATAAAAAGAAATAATTTTTTAATTATAATTAATGAATTGAAATTTGAAGACAGCTGGTGTAATTTTATTATATATCTTGTTCAAAAATTACAAAATGTCTCACATTGGTTAATATTTAAAATATATTTAATAATTATTAAAAGAAATAATAAAGTTAATAAACGATAACTATTAAATATTATTAAAAATTAGAAAATTTAAAGAAAAGTTTAGATAATATTTATTTCATAAACTTTTGATAATAAATTAAGTAAATCTAGAAATTTATTAATGCAATAATGCGTATATTATTAGAAAAATAAAACATAATATATATTCGCTTTTTTCATTAGAGATCATTGATCCACCTATTCCGACGGCTTTTCTTCCCTTGGAGTTTATAAAATAAGAGGCTGAAGCCTCCGTAATAGTGGTGCTTCTTCTCAACTTCTGTAGTGATTATGCTCCTGATTATAATAGTTTTATTCTTTCAGACTCCTTGGTTAGGAAGCTCTCCTGAATCAGCATATTGGAAAAGTAGCGCTTCGCCAATAGAAACAGGGTCTTTCCTGATAGTGCCAAGGGTTTCTCAAATCGAAACTTTATCGAGAAAATTAGCGCGATTACTCCTTTCTCAAGCTTATAATTCTTTTGAATAGGCAGTACCGCACCAATACGGTGCATCTTGTTTTTTACTTGGCAGGGGGTCCTAACACTCAGGAAAGGATTCTCCCACGCCACTCTAAAAAACTGTTATGAGCTTAGACTCTTTAGCTCATCGCATTATTGGAAGAGGCCATCGTTATTTATTTTACAGGTATCAGCCTTGAATCCCTCGGCACGCTTCATTGTAGCTTACTAAACTCAAAAAAATTTCCTTCGTATCATGGTCCTGTAACGTCAACTCTTCAAATATATTAAAACGTCAACATTGCAAAACAGCTTTCAAAGTTCGTCATTTAATATAAGTAGATTTAACTTACTATCTTGCAATAAAGGGAAATTCTTAATTGAACTAGAGGTAATATAAATACTATAAAGAATAAACACTTATGAAATTGCATGTTTTCTATTCAATTAATCTATCTATATTGTTTAAAATATTATTTTATTTTAATTCAATATTTTATAAATTTATTTATAAATTTAAAATTATTCTAAAATAAGTTCTTTATTAAATAAGTATTTTTTTATACCCTTACTACAAACATGTTTTTAAATTCATACAGATATTATAACATTAAAAAATTATTATTTCAAATTAATAGTACTTATTTACATAAAAATATATAATAAAAATATAAAAAGATATAAATATGCTGACAACAATGTATTATATAATAAGCTTTGATTTCAAATATGTACGTGCATTTATATCTATAAACACACATTATAATTCAAATTAATGTACACGAATTTAAAAATTTTAATTTATAATAATTTTTCTTTGTTCTTTAATTAGTTATATTTTGTACCCATTTATCTGACATTTATAATATATAATGAATATGGTTTCAAAAGTTGTATATTAAATAAACTCTCTCAAGTTCTAACACAGCTACGTACACTAGATTTATTTGTAAATATCGTAACAGCGATGTAACAAATGACTATTAATATGAAACCCAAAGCTTAGAAACTATAAAGCAAGTAGATGCCTTCTTTAACACAATAATCTTCGATTTGTGACTTAAATTCAATATTTGTAGTTCTTTTTAAATATAAATGCATCATAATTCATATTTTTAAATATTGAAAATAATATTTTCTAAAATAATTAAAAATATTAAAGTGCTTCTGTTCGATTAAAATAGCCACAATAATATATGCAAATTTGTGTAGATATACTACATTGTCAGCAAAAAATGAAAATAAGTGTATAAACGAGAATTAGTACTTTATTTATTTAAAAGAAACTCATAAATTCATTTAAAATTCTAATACAAACAAGTATTTATTTGAAAGGATACCATTTCTTGAAAATTAAACCTTTACATGAACAAGTTAAATCATTATAATACATAAGTCATCTCTATAAAAAAAATAAATGCAAAGTTCATTATAAGAATCAAATTAGTATAAATAAATATCTATACACTTTAATGGCATATATCTTTATATTAAAAAATTCCTGAATGAAAACTGTTTGATGCGAAACATTTCACTAATATAAATTTTACATTTTCTTCATCATTAAAAAAAGTTTATTATTTTGTTTCTCTGTCATTAAGAATGGAAGCAATCCCGCTTGCACTGCGAGATAGCAAAAAAAATTTCCACTATTTAATAATAAATTTCATTAGTTAAATAAACTTATTTTACATAAACCATCGTTAAGGGATTCCACATTTATGTTTTTTGATAACAACTTGACATAATTAATATACAAAACTAACTTTATATATAAAGATAGAATTGATTAGTTATTACTTAGTTTTAGTTTAATTAGTTATTACTTTTCTATCTTATGTACATTGAAAATTAAAACATTTGTAATATACTTTAAGTTGTACTTTGTAATATGTTTTAAGTTTAAGATAAATCTGAAATGTATAAGTCTCAAAAGTGTAAAAATGTTTGTCTATATAAAAAAAACATGTTATTCTTTAATATGTGTCATATTGTCCTAAAGATATATAACATCAAATTTTAAACATGAATCACGTGAGTATAAAAGTAACTCCTTTCTTTTTCCTATATATACAAGGTATTTTTTATGCCTAGAAAATAAATATTGTATTATTTATTAAATACGACGTTGATTGTAAATGTGACAATTAGTATCTTTCTTCTTTCAACTCGATCTTAAATAATATACGAGATATATACATTTCTAAAAAATGATGATAATAATAATAATAATTGCTTCATATCCATGTTTAAAATACTAGATATTACCGTTTAAAATTTTTTAGCAATGATCATTTTGAAGAATTTTAGTAGATATGAACTATCAACAATGTAAAAAACAGAGTATTTGATCAAATATTGAATCAAAAGTTATTTTACGATTACTTAGTTTGACAGCTACAATGAAATTATTCCTGTTATAACAGCTATGGGTCATCCTTTCCCATCTTTATCATTTGAGCTATTACAGGGATTTATGGTACTCGTTGCAATTTATTTGAACCTCATATATTTTTCATTTAATTTGTAACTGGATTTATATGATAAATAATCATAAATATTGAAATTTTTAAATAGTTAATATAAGGTTAATTTGATTGTAATGCTATATTTATTTATTAATGTTAATAATTATTATATTTATACTGTATTAGTTTTTATATTGTTGAATACAATTTTTATCGTATTTATTAATATTTATAAATATAAATTTGACATTATTTTAATATATTTAAAAATTATTATCACGTGTTATATTATTAATATAATATTAGTAACACGTTTAATTCTTCATTTTATATTAATAAACATGATCATAGTTCTAAATAAATCATCAAAAATTATTTTTATTTAATGTGAAATTTATTTACTTAAAATATTTGAATAATAACTTTTTAACACATTATATTAGCTAGTTGTTAAAAATATGTGTAAGTAACGTATATGTTAAATAATATTTAACGCATAATAAGAATTAATATATAATTACAGTTAAATTAATTCATGTATATTAACACTAATGGTACCAAAAAATGTTAATGTATAAATTCAATTAAACTTTTTTCATTTTTTGTATTGGATAGAAAGAAAAACGTTTGACATAATGATAGTATCAAAGATTATATTTCGTCTAATAATTTTTTTCTTAAATTTAAATATCCAATATATTCTTAAGAATTATATTGACAATATTATTTTTCAATATATTTTAAACTCTAAAGTTACCAATTGTACTTGATTAATTAATTTCTTAATTAATAGAATTCATTTGTAGATATCAGAAATATAATTTTTCAAAATTAATATAATAAATAAAATAATTTAATTTAAATCTAACAAAATAATAAAACCAAGATTTCTTAGTAACTTAAAAAAAATTGGCACATTTTTAGTAAATTATGTATCCAATGATTATATAGATAAATTTTATATCATTTTTCAACTATCAACAAATTTTATTTAAATAAGTACTTACTTAATATAATTTTTATTTAGTTTAAAATTTATCAACTATTATTATTTGATAATTCTTATTAATTATTAAATAAAACTTGTTTTTAATCGGATATACCTCGATGTAAGGTGCTTTATACATTATGAAAATTATTTATTCACTGAAGCTGATTAGCAATGTACTTAAAGTTAAATCAATTTCATTAATATAACAATAAAAAATTGCATTTCAAGTATTTTAAACTATTTACTATTTTTTTTAAAGTAAATGATAAGTAATTGCTATATACATTAGTGTAGTATGTTTATATCCTTGTTTATTATATATTCATATATCAAAATAATGAAAGAATATTTTTTAATTCAAATAATATTCTTTAGTATTTGTATGAGATATATCAGTAACGCTGTTCATGTGCTATACACAGTTCATTGCAATATTTTATTTTAAAACAAATGAAAAGTTGTTCTTAATTTTACTGTTAATATTGCTGCTTAATTGATCTTCTCCTTTGATATATTTTATACATCAACTTTCAGAATAATTACGGCATCACGAGGAATAAATTTGTTTTACAAACGTGTTCATTATCAAAGTCATCAAATATGATATTCATGGTTATGGATAAATATTCCTAAGTATTAACATTAAAAATATTATTTATTATTACATATTAACATACGATTTTATATAGGCAATATACTTTTTTAAGCTTTTATTAATTTATTAAATGCAGTTAACTTAAGAAAATTTCTATAGAAAAGGTAGTAAAAAGCATTTCAAAATAAAAAAAAGCTAAGTTGAATTAAAAAAATTATTAATTAAAATTAAACAGAGCAATCTTCAAAAATAGTGTAATTATAGCACTCCAGTGAGCAATGTATGAACTGGCAAATGTAAATCTCAAATAAAACTATAATTTTAAATTTACAGGATTAGTGGAAATTGAACATTAGTATTTAACATTAGTATGACATTACGTTATTTGTGGGTTATGTAGGGTATCCTTTTACCTATATGTTATTTAAAACATTGATCTCGCCTTACTAACATTAAAAAATAGACGATGTGCATTATGAAATGGAGATGATAGAATTTAAAAAAATGAAATAATAATTTTAATTAATATTGTCAACATGTATTATATGCTAAAAAAATGGTATGTATCTATGTTTGATTTTTTATTCTTTTTTTTATTTTAAAAATAAACAAATAATTGTTTTACATTATTATTTTAAGGTCAATTACAAAAGTTTTTTATCATAGTTTTTGTAGTAAAGAAGCTGTGAGAGCTTTGAGCACGAATGAAATTTCAACAGCGCTTAGACCTTTTTATTTTACTGTTCATCCAGATCTTTTTGGTCAATTTCCGATACAAAGGGTAACAGTAAACTAATACTTGATGTTTTTTTTATTTTTCTCTTTTGTTTTCAAACAAAATATATTATTGTTTTTTTTATCAAATGGTAAATCAAAATAATAAAAAGATAATTAAATAAATAATGATTAAGTATTAGTAATCATAAAATATTAAAATATTCTTATATAAATTAAATTTTGTTCAAATTTTAGACAGTAAACGAGAATTCTTTGAAACTCTTAAGTTCTGTATTAGAAACTCTACAACAAAAACGACCTATCAGACCAACAACTTTAGCCTTTTATCTTCGTTCAAAAGATGAAAAAGAATTAAAAGCTGGTAAATTTACTTTGGTAAATATACATTTAAATGAACAAGACATTTGCAAGACAATTCTATCTATTTTAAAGACCTGTAAGTTATCAACTACATTTATTGATAAAATTGAAGAAAAAAAACCTCAAAATTTAAATAAAAATATTAGTAAAGAAATGTTTTGGAAACAAAATTCTGCAGAAAACTTAGGTTTCTCTGAATTAGAAGATGATCCTATTTTTACTTCTCTTGTAATGAAACGAAAAATAAATAGTATACCAGACACACTTAAGTAAGTTCAAATGAAAATAAAATAAGTATTATTAATTTTTATATCCAAAAATATTAACAAGATTTATAAGTAGTAAGTTATTTTTGTAAATTATAAATATTTTTATTACCAATTTTAATTTACCTTGCCAATTTCTTAAGTATTACAAATTAAAAATAGTTTATTATTATTTATTTTAGAGCCTACTTAAATAAACATGTTAATGATATTCATATCAAATTTGAAGCATGTAAGCCAGTGCGATTTGAAGTAAAAAAATTAGAAAATAAACTTTGTCATGACTTAGGTTTAAAATATATTATTTGGGATTGCGGATGGAATATTACCCATTATCGAGGTTGTTTATTAGCTTTCCAAGCCTTAACTGAACATCATCCAAAACCTATGAAAGTTTTAAAAGGTAGAACACTTGTATTTGATAATGACACTGGCATTAGTATTGAAGGAAATATCATGCTCAATTCTGGAGCTGTTCGTCATAATTGGTTAGATGTAAGTGGCTATATACTTTTAAAATTATATTTTATTTGATATTATTTCTTCAAAAACCAAGTAAGAAACTAAATTAAATTTTATACAATAATCTATTAATATAATCATTTAGACAATAGTTTATTTAATATTTTAAATTTTAGCTTATAAAAAACATTAAAAAATATGATGGGCTTCTGCTTCGATTACCATCTTTTGAAAAAGCTGTATCAAACGTGCTACTTGACATCAAAGTTGGACGAAGGTGTGTAATAAAAATCAAAAATTGAATAACAATTAGGTTTAGGATATTCTGCATGTGTAGGAAATTCATGCCTAAAGTTATGGTTGGTCAATACGAATCCCAGTTACGACAATTGACAACAACTTTGTCGGACTACCGTGGAAAAAAGAATTATCCAAGTTCCTGGCCAGAGACCTTATCTACTTATGAAATCGTCATAGAAGCGTAAGTACTCAAATAGGTTGAATAAAAGGTTTTCTTTGTAACTAAATATAACGAAATCTACTAAAACAAAAATTGTATTACTAAATATATATTTTATAATTAAAATACAGATTATATCAAATACTAAAGTTTTGAATAAATTAAATATAAATTTAATAGAAAAACATAATATACTTGATTTTAAATAGAGAAAGATTTATATAGAAATATTTCAATGTTAATACAATTATGCATTAAGAAATTTTTTATTTTAATTTCTATTATTTTTAAACGAAAATTTCACGGTTTAAAACAAATATTACATTTTCTCTTAATTTATCATGTTTTATAATATAGAGAAGCTGGACCTCTAATGTTATCTCCAACAGGACAATTCATTGTACCATCTTCATGTCCTGGTTTCTTACTAGTCAGTTTTATAACAGATAATCTTGAAGAAGCTACAAAAAGATTACATCATTATAACAAGTGAGCACTTTGATTAAAATAAAATATTTTATAATTTGTAAATTTATTAACATATTAATTTCAGTATTAAACATATTGAATATGAATTACATAATAAAGTTATTCATGAATTAAGTTTAGCTGCATTGAATAAAGATGATAGCATTACTCCAGATCTTATGATACAATGTTGTGAACGTATGTTAATACATAAAAATATTTTAGCACCAATGTTAGAAGGAGTAATGCTCTGGGTGACACATTATTATTCTGTAATGAGTGATGGAGTTTTGTGTGTGCCATGGGATTGGAAACTTTAAATTTAACTCTAATATTTAGAAAAGTATTTAAGAAAAAAAGTGATAATACTTGCACTTTCATTTTAATATATACATATTTATTATTTATATTTTTTTACTACCAATTTTTATCGTTTATTTAAGTTTAATGCAATTTAAATAAATGATAGTATAAGAATAATAATTAATTTAAAATAATTAAGAAGTATTTCCTATAACAAGCTCCATAAATATAATTTGTTAATATTTTGTTACAATTATTGTAAATAGAAATCAAGATACTTATTATGAATTAATGTTTTAATAACTATGTTTGAGATGCTATTTTGAATCAAAAGAGATTTATATATTAATAGTGTATTATAACTATTTTCAAATAAATTGAACAATTTTAACCTAAAAAATCGAAATATATGGACAACGTTTAAAAAGGAATGTCTTGTACTTTTATTAATTAGAAAAATTTTAAAAATTTTAATTTTGAAAATTTATTAATTATTTAATTTGGTCTCATTCATACAGTACAATAATAATTATTATAAATAGATTTGTAATTATATCTTAAATCTTAGATGTATAATTTTTTATTACAATTAATTAAATAAATATTATTCAATATAGGAAAAATGAAATAATAAATACTTAGAAAGAGGTATAAAGATAAAATGTGTTACTTGACCAAAATTTTAATAAAATTTATGTATTACTTAACTATAATCTCTTAAATTACTAGAATTTGATATTATTTATTACATTTCAAATATTTAAAAATAAATTACTTTTTATTGAATCCTAATATTTTATACTAATACAAAATTATTTAAACAATTATTTAATTAAAATATAGGTTTTATTCTTATATTTATAGTCAATTTAAATTAATATTATTCATTATATAATATATGCTATAATATCAAATAATAAATTTAAAAGATCATTGATTTTTTAAATTAATTTCTAAATACTATAAATAAAAAATTTTTAAATTATTTTTAAGATCTTCTTGAAATAAATTATTAGTCATAAAATCTCAGTTCTTGTTTAAAATAAATTTCATATGAAATAAAAAATATGATTATATAATTTACTATTTATATTTTTTATTATAATTTTACTTTATAAAAGAATTAAAACTATATAAATATTAATTATTATTTTTATAGTATATTACTTTTTTAATTGTTATTAATATCTATAAAAACAAAATAGTAGTATGATTTTAGAAATAATTTCAATTTTATATTTAAAATAGTATATAAGAAGTACAACTAGTTTTCAAATATAAATTAAACATTGAATAATTAAAAATTATTAAAAAATGTTAAAAATAATATTATTTATACAATATTATTATATTGAGATTAAAGATAGGAAATGAAAGAATAATTTGTAGAAATATTTCCTTATTTCATACTTATTCACAGTTATTATCAAATATACATTAAATTTAAAGAACAATGCACACTAGATCATTCTAACGAACAAAATTAAATTCTATAGTTGATTAATAGTTAAATGAAAGACCGTTAAGGCGTATTTAATATGAACTGAATATATTGAAGAGTGCAATCTTAAGTAAAATCAAATGCTATAAGTCTATGGTCTTTAACCGTCAAAAATTGAAAAATAGTGATTGTATTGACAGAATTTTTAGTACTTTTTAAATTTAACGTTTATTTTACAACAAACTCAGTTATTTAAAATGTTCGAATATATCTCCATTAGAAAAATTATCAAACAAAAGATTATAAAAATATTTTGATAAATTATAAATAAAACAAACACGAAACTAAAAATTCATTACAATTAGTATACTGTTTATTTTTCATAAATTTGAATTTTATAATTGTAATTATCATTATACAATAGCAGTATACAAATATTATAAAATGGATTTTAACAATAAATTTCATAAACAATGGAAAAACAAATCAAAAAATAATCATAAACTATTATCAGAAAAACAGAATAAGTTTTCATTGCAAAATGTAATACAAACCAATCAAACATTTTCAACAACATTTAAAGATCAAACGGAAACCGACAGTTTTAATTTAAGATTGTCAGAATCACTTGTAGAAAAAACTCAAGAAAATTCAGAATTAAAATTCAAAGAAAATCAAATAAATAATATTATTACAATAAGTGACACTAGTTCTAATGATAGTATTTTTTCTTGTTATAAACCAAGCAAATTAACATATAATAAAAATATCAGAACTGAAGAACAAATAGATAACATTTTAGAATCTTCTGAAGAGGAATTTTATATAAATTCAGTACCAAAAATACTGATTAAAGAAGATACTAAAAAAAAAAAGGCTAATGAAGAAAGCGATACTGATATTGAACCAAATAAAGTTACACAAATTATAAAAGAAACTGTAGCTAATAAAAGTTTGACATTATCTGAAAGAAAAAAAAAAGAAATAATACTATGGCTTTCAACAAATTTTAATGGTTCCAGATATGGAAGTTCTTGCAGTCAAGAAAGTATAATTTCGAATAGTAGAAAAAGTGATGTAAGTTCTGGAAATAGTAGTTTAGAGCGGTTAGAATTAAATTTTGAAACACCAAATAATCGTGGAAAATTATGGAAACCAAGTTATGTCACAGAATCTAATAAAATTATTCAGAAAGCACATACAAAACAAAGTACAATTGATCAATATTTTAGAAAATCAAAAAAAACAGAAATGAATATTATAAAAAATAAAATATTTGAAAGTAGAAATTCTGATAAAATACCAACAGAAATAAAAGCTAGTACAAAAAAATTATTAGTAACGAAATCCAAATCAAAAGAATTTTTAATGCCTCAAAGAAAATATTTTAATAAAACGCCAATAAGTATAAAAACAAATTCAAGATTATTATCAACTAAATTAGAATCAAAAGATTCCGAAATATCAAAAAATAAAAATTCTAATAAAACATTAATAAGTACTATAAAAACAAATCCAAAAATGATAGTTACACATGAAACCAAATCTGGTTATTTTAAAACATGTGTAAATAGTAATTTTAATAAGATATTATCGAATAATGTAAAAGTAAATTCAAACAGAAAAATAATATCTGAATCAAAATCTTTTGATTCTAAAATATCTAATAGTAAAAACTATTTTAAGATACCAGTAAATAGTATAAAATTAAATTCAGATAATATAATAATATCTGAATCAGATTCTTTTGATTCTGATAGAGTACCTACAAGTAATATAAAAACCAATTTTAAAAAAATAACACCTGAATTAAATTATCTTGAAACTAATGACTGCATTAATGGGTTAAAAAAAAATTATTTAAATGAGAAAAATAAAATGCTAACTTTATCAGCACCATCACTTGAAACTGAATCTGTTTCTTTAAAATATAATGATAATGATAGCATTTTAAATAATTCTTTTAATTTAGAATTAATAAATAACACAATTGATAAAGAAAATATAAATCCAATTAATAGCACAACAATCAATTCTACAATTAATGATTGTGCAGATATTTTAGAAAATTTGTATGGAAAAACTTGGAGAAATAAAGCAAGAACTCTTATATCTGCTACTGAACCAAAAAAACAAATTAAAAAAATTATTAAAAATATACAAACAGAAGAAAATAATTTATTAAATAAAAAAAATGTTTGTGAAAGTCAAATAAAACAAAAAGAAACTTTTAAAAAATCTAACAATAGTAATGAATTAAAAAATGTCTTTATAAATGATTCAACAACAGAAAGCAGTTTAGATTATTCTTATTATACAGCTCTAACTAATCCCACATCATTACCAAATAATCAATTAAAAATTGTAACTCCTTCAACAATAGAGATTAATGATAATAATAATAAAAAAGGAATGCTATCAATTTGTGTTCCAGAATCTGATATTGATAAAAAAAAATGGAAAAGTCAAAATAATCAAAGAAAACTTAGTTTTAGTTCTATTAGCTCTAATACAAGTGAGTTTGATCCAGAAGATATTGTATTGCCAAGAATAGTATCAAAAAGTATAAAAATAAAAAAAGTTACTAAATTTGAACCTGTAATACAAAAAATAAATGAGCAGTTAAAAGAAGAAAATACTAAAAAAAGTTTTTTAGCTTCATTGTCAAAGAATGTACCTCTGGAAAATGCTAACTTTAAAGCAATGGTATACAGAGTTAAATATAATTTTATGAAAGAAGAACTATGTACATTTTTATTCAGACTATTCAATGAACAGATTTTTGATAACCAATTACCTGATAACATGTTAATTGAATGGAGTACTAGATTAAGAGGTACTGCAGGAAAGTGTTATAATAAACAATCACTTAAAACTTTTAATAATACTATACGATCTTCCAGAATTATTTTGTCAACTAAAATTTTAGATTCTCCAGATAGATTGCGAGATACATTAATTCATGAAATGTGTCATGCAGCTACATGGTTAGTAAATAATGTTTCAGATGGACATGGAAGCTTTTGGAAAGCATGGGCACATAAGGCAATGAAAGTATTTCCAGAGCTACCACCTATTTCTAGATGTCATAATTATGAAATTCAAACAAAGTATACATATAAATGTACTATTTGTGGTTATAATATTGGAAGACATTCCAAATCTTTGGATCTCAATAGAAAACGATGTGGTTATTGCCATGGAAAATTTGAACTTTTAATTAACAAAGTTACAAAAACTGGAAAAATACAAAAAAAGAATTCAGTTCAAATAAAGAAACCTTCTGGTTTTGCACTATACGTTAAAGAGAACTACCAATTAGTAAAGCAAAGTAGATCTGCTGTTAAACATGGTGAAGTAATGAAAATATTGGGAAAACAATTTTCTACTATTAAAATAACACCAGTCAGTGAATCATACTAGAAATAATAAAAACGATTCACCTTGAAATAAAAAATTTACCATAGATAAAAAGACTATTTTTAGAAATTATTATAAAGTATAATAATCTATTTTAAAGTTTAATACTCTAGAAATTGTAAATATACAATTTTATAAGCAATAAAAGTAAATAATACTCATGTACATTTTTCTATTATACATAAATATTATAAATTTATAAAAACTGTATATTAAAAAAAATTATTAAAATTATTACCTTTTATTAAAAAAGAGAATACTATGTAAAAATTAATTTTTTTCAAAATAAAAAAATATTTTTCCATACAGAACAGTATTGTGATTGTTAATCAGATACTATAAAATACTTAAAAATAAATTAATAATCACAAGAATTCTTTTTAATCATTGTTTTAAAAAAATATTTCTAATTTAATAGTTTATTAACCATAATCTAAATTGACATAATTTGTACAATTTCAATGCTTATGTAAAAAAGTAATTTCTAAAATTATAACCAATAATTTATTTTATACTAATATATGTTTTATTTTAAAAAAATTAAAACTCATAATGTATACAAAAGCAAAATCTTGATATATTAAATAAATTATTAATATTTAATATTGTTTGATTATAGGCAAAGTAAATAAGATTTTTAATTATGAAAAATACTTGCCTTATATGATTATAGTGCAAATAATATATAATTAAATGTTTATCATTAGCAAGATAGAAAACAAAATTAAAAAATTAATTGACTATAATATTTAAAAAGCAATGCAGCTTCAGTCTTTATGAACCTAATGAATTTTCTAACTATAGATATATAACTGAAGGAACATAAAGGACAGAAATATTCTGCAAAGCAAATGAATTATTATTAAATTTATACATTTATAATAAGCCTAAAATAATAAATCATTTTTATTTAAGCATTTTATTTTCTTTAAAGATATATTTATGTATGAATTACTATCCTAATTATTTTTATTAATTTAAACCACTATTATTTACTTATTGTTTTAAATATATACATTTTTTTCGTATTTAAATATATGTAATATTACATTTCAATTAAGAAACTATACTATAATGTTGCAAAGATAAATTAATTTATTTAATCATGAAAGAATAAGAAGAGATCTCAAAATAATGACACAAATATTAACAGTTTATTGAATAATATAAATACACACACACAATTACAACAGTTATCATCATCTCACCTATATTGAACTTGTGTTTTTACAAAGAATAAGACTTATTTTATTAGTACAATAATAATACATGAAGCATTATACTTTTAATTTCAATTTAAATTCTAAAACAACAAATCAAAAGAAGAGCCAAAGTAATGTTTTACACCATCTAGGAGTTTTGAAAAATCATTTGGATGTTCTCTTTGGTACAATATAAGTTTATCACTTATAACACTTATCACTTATAAGACTTTAATTAATTGGCTGAAAGTAGATCTATAATCTCTTAACTTTCCTATAATCTTTGTTCATATTGGAAAAGAGTTGGTAGCTCATCACTCTTTTCAATAAGTTCTTCACTAGTTGAAGATAAAGTTCTCATAAATTCTTTAACTATTTAATCTATCACAGGATTCTTTGAGTTTCTTGCTCAACAATCGATTAGCTTATCGTGAATTTTCACGACTCATTGTAGGAGATCTCAACTAGAGCTCAAAACAACACCAGCCTTATACTAGTAGTATACAAAGGTCATATTAGTCAGTGACTAATCATAGGACTAATGATCAGTCTCAATATAGACAGCTATTAACTTCTTTATAATGATTAACATGTTCTAAATTAGTTTGTGGATGATACGGTAATTTGATTTGGTGCTATAATTCGTTTTTCTTTAGGATTTTACATGTGATTTTCAATTACAACCAATTTGCTTAAAGAGTACTACAACTCTTCAACCGCTTCAAACTACTAAACTTCTTGATGGTTGACAATATCATCCAAGATAAGAATGCATATAGCTCAAGATGTTGAAGCAATAACCTATACAATCAACCATTGAAAAGGTAATTCCAACATATCAGTCACCAAAGCTTTGAAATTAGTCAACTTCAACTTTATTTCTAGTAAAATCTGGTAATACATACTATTTAAATCTGTGTGAAAATATGCTTTGTTTATTAAAATTCATGTCTTATATCATCCATGTAGGATGAAAGGTATGCATTTGGTTTGGAGAAGGCGTTGACTTTTAAAATTAAAGCAAAGCTTATAATACAGAGTTCGACTATCTATTTATTGATAATTCAATGACTCTTCATTTAATATTTACTTTTCTTGGACATGCATTTAATCTTCAATTTTCAAGACTAGATAATACATTTGTTGAATAAGTTGCAGTAGTTATCCGATCTATGTTGCATCAGTTCTTCCCCTTTAAATTTTAGAATGAATAGTTTACTTTGTTGTCTTTTATTTAAGGTTGACTTAACTATCTCTGCTGATTTGACGAAGCCACTTCAAGCTAATACCAAACTTGCCACTTTGAAGGACTATTTCTTTGAGTCCTTCAGTGACAACCTATATTTATAATAAGTTAGTAACTAAACTGATGGCTTTGGTTGTACTTTACTTATGCACAATGTACCCTTGGATACGAATGTACTGACAGTTTTTAATTTTGTTCATACTATCCAAATTCTCCCTTCTTATTAAATTCCTTGAAAAATCCCAAAATAATCTTCTATAGCAATATTGACTTTTATATTAAATAATTTAACATTAATTGTCTTTTTATTTAATTATTATGATTTTTTATAAATAACACTTATATTTATTTTTACAGTAAACTCTATTTTCTCGACAATTATTAGAATCTTATCTAAAAATTAAAAGAAAATATTCAGGTTCTATCGATATGTTATGCATAGCTTATCATCGAATTTGCACCCCAAATAAACCTGTGTTTGATTAAAATAAATATTTTTTTCAATATTTCAAAATATAAAATATAAAATATAAATTATATAAATATTCATATTTTTTATTTAAAAGAAAATTATTCCAATAATATTTTCAAATACTGGAATAATTCACAATATTTGATTCCCTGCTTTATGCTTATAGTAGAAATCTGTTTACTCGGCAACAAATTTGAACATAGATTGTTGATAGGCTTGATTCTTTAAATTCTAACTTTCGTACAGTTGACTACACTACAAGTTTCTATGCTCCTTTCCCTTTATACGTTGCTGTCATATCTTCAATCTTAAAAAAAAAATCCGTAAGTGGCAGTAGCTTCCTACTAGTAACAGAAATAAGTCTAATCACACTTGCAACCACGTCGACTTCTGCTTATTACAATCTCTTCAACACTAATAATAACTGTAAATTAATACTTAATCGAATGATGGTAACTTAAAAAAAACAGAAAGGAGAAAAAATTTACAAGTTATTATCATTAATGTATACGCAAACAATTAAGATGCCAGCGCAAAAAGACTCAAACATTGTAAAAATAGCTGTTGAATTAACAGATCAAGTACCACAATTAATAGAGTTCAATCAGAAACAGCCTCTCACAGGAATTATCCAAGTTGGTTTATTTTAAGATATTATTTTAATTATTATTTATTAACTATCAAAAAAATATGTATTAATTAAACTATACTTTTAATATATTATACATAAAAAAGAATAAGTTATTTTGCAGTAATATTTTAATTATATTTAGATTTATAATTTAAAACAATATTTTAGGAACTTTGTAATGGTTGGGATATTCCAGATTTTGAATTATATTCATTACAATTTTCTGATAATAACAATAAAAACTACATAACAGAGAAAAATAGAAATGAAGTTAAAAATGGTAGTATTTTACGTTTGGAACATTCACCTTCTAAAACTGCTAGTGATATACTTGTAAACTTAAATAAGAATAGCCCAGAAGAAAAAATAAATGAATCACTTGAAAAACTTAGCACACTCAGCAGAGATATTACTTTTGCTTTAGAATTTATTAATAAAGATGGATTATCTTCTATCATTTCTCAGGTATATATCTTAGTGTAGATTGAAGCAATGTCAATAAGTTATTTAATTTATATATGTAAATATTGTTTAGATTTTTATATTTAAATAAAATTTTTTATTTGTATTTAGATTGAAACAGAAAAATATAAAGGTAGTGTATTAGCTTATTGCTTACAATCATTTGTTGAACTAATGGATCATGGAATTATGTTCTGGGATATTCTTGAAGTACCATTTATTAACAAAGTCGCTAGTTATGTTAATAATCAAGCAATAGCCATTGATTCAAATGTTATTAAAGCATCTTTAAGTATTCTCGAAAGTATAGTATTGAATTCAACTGGAAAGTGTGGTCAAGTAGAAAATGAAGTAACCTTCCCAAATTTAGTTATGCATCTACAAAATATGAATTCACAAATCCAACAAAATGCAATAGCTTTAATAAATGCACTTTTCTTAAAAGCAGATGTA
Source organism: Dolichoris vasculosae (assembly GCA_018907195.1). Classification (NCBI taxonomy): domain Eukaryota; kingdom Metazoa; phylum Arthropoda; class Insecta; order Hymenoptera; family Agaonidae; genus Dolichoris; species Dolichoris vasculosae. The sequence continues at coordinate 271,897 of JACCHY010000046.1, read as the reverse complement.
GGAAAGCGTAGAGCAGTGGCTGCAACACTTCAATCTAAGCAAGTTAGAAATGTTTTTCTAACCAATATTATTCAATCTACTGGTCAAGTAAGAATTTACTTATTTATACAATAATCAATATATTATATATTTATATTTTTAGAGTAGCTTTGTTAATATTTTAGATAAATTATTGGATTCTTTAGTTTATAAAATATTGATTAAGTTAAAAAAGTTTACTTTTTTGATAATTTTTTTTAATGATAAGAAATAGCAATTTTTTAGTATGTTCAATTTTATATATTTATATTCAATGTTTACATTTTCAATATATTTAATATAAAAAACTAAAATAAAAACAATAATTGCTATAATTTTAAAAATTATTTTTTTTCTACAGGTAGGTACAGAAATGGCTCATCAATTATATGTCCTTCAAACTTTAATGTTAAGCTTATTAGAACAACGAATGATGACTAAAATGGATAACCAAGATCAAGATGCTCATGATAAAATTAAAGAACTACGAAAAATTGCTTTTGACACAGAAGGAATAAATATTGATGTTACAGCAAGAAAACAAGGACTGTTTGCTAAAGACTATAAAAAATTAGGATTTAAATGTGACATTAATCCTGCTTTAGATTTCACAGAAACTCCACCAGGAATGTTAGCTCTTGATTGCATGGTATATTTTGCTCGAAATCATACAGAAAATTATACTAAAGTTGTATTAGAAAATTCTTGTCGAGCTGATGAACATGAATGTCCATTTGGAAGAACTAGTGTGGAACTTGTTAAATTACTTTGTGAGGTAGATACACCATTCCAAAATATTATTTTTTTATACAATAATTGGTAATCTATATATTCATAAATAGATTTTAAGAATTGGTGAAGCACCCAGTGAACAAGGCCAATCATATCATCCAATGTTCTTTACTCATGATCATCCTTTTGAAGAGTTTTATTGTGCTTGTATAGTTTTATTAAATAAAACATGGAAAGAAATGAGAGCTACAACAGAAGATTTTGTTAAGGTATTCTCAGTTGTACGAGAACAAATAACAAGAGCACTTCAATCAAAGCCAACAGGTCTAGACAAATTCAAAAACAAGTTACAACAATTGACTTATTCTCATATAACAAACTTGTGGCAGCAAGAAAGAACTAGCCGTGAAGAATGGGAAAGTCATGCTAGACCTATTGTAGAGCTCAAAGAGCAAATAACACCTGATATAATGACTCTTATACAACAACAGCGATTGGGATTTTTAGTGGAAGGAACAAGATTTACGAAATACAGTGCAAGAGGACAAGTTAGTTTTATATTACATATTAATAAATATTTTCATGTTTTAAATTTTCAATTTCAATGTTTTAAAATAATTTAATATTTTTTATCTACCTATTTTTTAATTTAAGAATTTAATTATTTAAAAAATATTGCACATTCAGCTTTTCATCGTAATAACAAAAAAATTTAATATTTAATTTTATATACTTCTTATTTGATTTAAAATTAATGTAAAGCTCTTTTTTATAGAGAATTAAGGATAAATTTTGGTATATTCGTCTTTCACCAAATCATAAAGTTTTTCATTATGGTGATTGTGATGAAAAATCGGTTCCAAGTATAGATGAATTGCCAACAAAATTAGCTATTGTAGAAATCCGTGGACTAGTAACTGGAAGAGACTGTCCTCACATGAAAGATTTACAACGAAGAAAAACTACACATATATTAGCTTTCTCTCTCATTTTAGACTCTGTAGATGTTTCAAGCTTAGATTTTGTTGCACCTGATGAACAAGTTTTTGATTACTGGACTGATGGTATCAATGCTTTACTAGGTAAATAGCTTTTTTATTTTTATAACTAATAAAATTTATAATATGTATCCTTTTTCAATTTGAAGGTAATAGAATGACTAGTAAAGAAACTGATAAAGATTTAGAAACACTTTTATCAATGGATATTAAACTTCGATTACTTGATGCTGAAGGGATCGATATTCCACAAAATCCACCACCCATACCAGATCCACCTCCAAATTATGATTTTTGCTATGATGTATAAAATGCAAGTGAAATCTTTTAACTTTGAAGAAGTTCTAATATTTTATTCTATTCAATAAACATTTATACAAATTTAAATTTTTTATTTGTAATTAGTTTTTCTTGTATAAATATAGAAAACAATTAATTGAGCAATAAAAAATACAGTATGTATATATAATATAAAACATTAGAACTTTCTTAATAATTATTATTATTTCATTTTAACCTTTATAAAATAAAAATATAATAATGCGATTGGAATATCTACATAAAACGACAAATGTTAAGAAGTTTGAAAACCTCATGAATCTAGGTATATATCTACTTCAGTTGTGTATGTCTATCTACCTATGTTTATTTGTCTCTCTCACTCTTTTTCTCTTTCTACGTTTCTACAGATGTACATACGCATTTGCCATTAAATATCTTATATAATTATTATTATTTAATTTTAAATAATCAAATTTTTAATTTAGTTTATTATTTTTATTATTTAAGATTAATCAAAATTTTACCAAAGATAATATAAAAGAAATTTTTTCTTTTAATATGAGATATACAATTGTTGCAATCCTGCATATATTGTTATTGTATGACACTTTGAGAATTAATTAGTTTTTATATTAAAAATTTCGTGATTTATTTTTTAGTCTACTTTATGACATGTAATTTAATTTAATTTTTAATTAATTTAATACTTTGTCTGTAATACATTATACATGAATATTATTTAAAATATTTATACATATAGATTTGTAATTATAAACCCTGTTTTAAAGAAAGCAACCTTTATCAATATAAGATTATTTGATAATTATTGATCAAAATAATTGAATATTTTGTTATTACAAATATTATATTTAGTTGTTTATCAGTCTGTTAAATTTATTTTATGATTGTGCTCTGAACATTTTATATTATCAATATTCTATAATAAAATTTTTAATAAATATATACTTTTTACTATAGTAAAAACTTATATTTTTATTATATAATATAACATTGTTAAATTTAGTTATTTTTCAATAAAATAACTTAGTACTCAAAATTATAAATTTAAAAAATATAATGATTTCATTGTTATTCAGATATACAAATAAATACTAAATTTATAAAAAATAACCTATTGAATTAAATTATGCACACAAGTTTAAATACACTTTCTTATTAAACAGACTTGCTTCATCACATTATTTCATCTTGAAAAATATGATAATGTTGAGAATCATTGGCATATTGATCTGAAGAGCAAAGAAAAAATTCAATGAAATTCAATACTGGTCCTCTGCTGAAGGGATTCCAATATCTACCTTTTTTATCTCTCAGGTATGAGTATCTTTTATAATTAAACATTTCATTTGTTGTTAAATTCATACAAGCATGTAAAACCTAAAACAAGATTATGTTAAGAATCAAATGTTAATCAAATGTTAAGAAATCATTAAACTTAAAATGAATTCAATATTTTTTACCGATGTACATGTAAGTATCCAACCTAATCCACAGAATACTAGTGCCTCTAATAAGCCTAATATATATAATAATTGTATACCTTCGATCATTATACAGTAGCAAGCAAAATATAAAGTAAATGAACAGTTTATTGCTACACACATTACGAACAAAAAAAACCACATTCTGTAAAAAATTAAATTTTTTATTAATATATATATTACTTTCTTTTATTTTTTTTAAAAAAATTAATGAATAAAAACATTTCTGGTTAATTATTACAAATAATGAAAAATTGCCATATACAGATATAGATATAAATATCAAATTAGAAAAATATTTTAAATATATTTAAATAATAATATTAATTAATTTGATTAAAAATGTATATTGCCTGTTTCGAAGTCCAACACAGTTGTAAATAAATGGACAATGATGATCAAAATACGAAACACAACGGTTACAAATTCGGCAGTGTTTAGCTCGTATAGGTCTAAAACACTTACAGCTATGACAAAGTCTAGACAATATGACATTACGTTTTTTCCACTTATCGAAGTAGGGAATCTATAATAAAATTGTATTCAATTAATTTTGAGATAATATAATACATTCCAATAAATTGAGAGTGAATATTTATTACTTGTTTAATTGCTCTATAGTATGTATCACTATTTTGTGGAATGTAGCCTGGGTCTTTTCTATTTGCTATTATCCAGGAAACCCACATAACTATATTCCAGTAAATAAAACAGTAGTGACTTCCTCGTAATAGATTCCAAGTTATTGGAATACATTTAAACAGATACATTGGATAACCCCACAACAATATCGAGATCACAAAAAGCAATATAGGTCCTTTACTATTTCCAGCTCCACCAAAAAGTAATGCCCTATAAATAATAAAACAATTCATTTATATAAAAGCTCAATTTCAATCTTATGTATTAACAACGTAAACAACATTAAATCTAAGAGTTAAACTATTGAATACTCACCAAAAGTCTTATTAAGGTATTATAAATACTGTAAGGAAAAATTAAAAATAAGGTGGATTAACGAATTTGAGAAACAAAGCAATCAGCTTATTTCAATAGAATAGATTAAATCATTGACCTATAATTATTTAAAAATTAATTAAAAATAATTTTTACATTCACATTAATATATTTTTAATATTTTATATATACAAGTAATTAATTTTTAACTTTATTCACATTTATTTTTTATTATAAAATGTAATGAAATAGCATTGTAAAAGAATAGTATTATAATTAGAAAATAAAATTTATTAATGCTATTATTGAAACTATTATTGAAGATTGAATTGAAATGAAATATTAATCTTCATATAAATATATATTCATATTATGTATAACTCATGATTGTATTTCTTCAGTAAAAAAGTAATATTCAAAATATTTATGTTAAATAATTTTTAATATATTTTTGTAGTTTGTCACAAATAAAAGAAAATTTCAGTGGTGAAGGAAAAGAATCCTTATATCTGTAGACCATCGTATTGCCACCATTGAATAGAATGCAGAAAAAGAAAATTATGTTTTATATTTTGTACTCTTTTGATTAGCATTAAACTATAAATAAAACTAAATTTACTTTTAAATAATGAAGAAGTTTATTAAATGATAAGAGTATATTCTCACCAGGTCTATTAAGCACGATTTTAATTAAAATTTATCAAGTTCAGGCTTAAATGATATGTAGAAAAAATATATTACTTTGTATTTTTACTTTATGATTAAAAAACGTGTAAATTTACCAAAGTTCATTAACAGGAGGAATCCACCTCGCTCTATGACTCATTTCCATTTGCAAAATCCGGACTATTTCTCCATGGCGATGGCTCTTAGCAAGCTGCAGCGGCGTCTTGCCATTCTTGTCACGCGGTTCCATTTCGATTTTGCTTTTCTCGCAGAGAATGCGAACACAATTAAGATGTCCTGAGAGACAGGCTAAGTGGAGAGGCGTCGAGCCGAAATAGTCAGATTTCTGCAAGTCAACACCACTGTACATGAGCAACCGGATAAGATCTGAATGGCCTTTGTAGGCTGCCCAATGCAGAGCCGTGTCACCGTTTATGTCAGTTAGGTGGCAAAGTGCCCCGGATCCAAGAAGAAATGCAGCAGTCGCGAACTTGCCAAACATACAAGCAGTCATAAGCGGAGTTAATCCTTTGAAGTCTGCGGCGTTAACCGCCACTCCTGACTGCAAAAATCGCCGAAGATCTTTACTTTACCATATATTATATTTTGTTAGTTTCTATTATATAATATATAATACGTGTACATTTTTTCACTATATTTTCGTTTATTTTTTAAAAAAGAATATAGTTATAGGTGTAGAAATATTGAAGTAAAGCTACAACAAAATTAGTTGTGATAATTCAATGTGTCTACGTTCGTAAATATATTTTAAAATTTATACATAATTTTAATAGGTAGAAAGTCTTTCATTACTTTTATCAAAAGCTATACGATGAAGTCATAAATCGTTAAAATATTTCCTCAACCACAATAAATTTTTATTTTATGAAAAATTTCTATTTCATTTAAAAAGATTGAAATTACATCTGACTTCAAATTCTTTAAAATTTTTTAAATATTTGGTTGCATTATTTGATTTTTTCTTTTTTACTATATACCTTTAAAAGTAATTGGACAATTGCACTATGCCCTTTTCGACAAGCCCAGTGTATTGGCCGCGGTCCTTGTGTTCCAAGACAAGAAAGATCAACCGGACCATTTCTTTCGATCAAATATCGCATTACCTAAAATATTTTTATTTTAACAGCTTTATAATTATATGCAAAGGCATATAATAAACTATAACTCGATGAAAAGATTTGAATAACTATCTTTTAATCTAAAGACAAATTTTTAATTACAAATAAGTAAATCAAATACAATGAATAATGTACGTACTTCGATGTTTCCATCAAGAGCAGCCCAGTGAGCCGGTGTGTACCCCCATTCATCTCGCACACTTAGTATTCCCGAGCCATTTTTATCCACCAAATTTTCAATTGCTTCAATTTTTCTAATTACAACCGTCAAATTCTTCAGTTAATGTAGATAATTTATGATAATAAACACACTTTATAAAATAAGCATATAATTATTATATTAGTATAAACAATTTTTATTATTTGCAACATCTATAAAATGAAAACTTTTTCTTTTATCTTTTCATATAAAACGTAAAATTATAAAGTCATATTTTATTCACTTATTAAAATTGTCAATTTTTATTAATTTCATACGTTTTAAATTACTTTAAACTAAATATTTAATAAAAAATTCAAAGTGCTCGCAAGCATTTATTAAAAAACGCGACGATATATTATTGTAATTTAAGATTGATTTAAAGTTGATTAACTATAAAATTCAATTTTATAATATTATCATTTCAAATTTAATAATATAAATACTTTAAAAATGCCATGAATTTAAATTGTTTATTTATTCAAAAAAATCTTGTAAAAAATTTAGGTTGATATATTTCTGAAATACGTTTGGCTACAGATACCTAACGAAATTTATATAAAAAATTAATTTCATTAAATTAAATATAAATTTTTCAACGATAGATAAAGATGATACTCACCGTTAAAGATGTCTAATTATAATCAAAATGAATAATTCATGAAATGCTTTTTAATTTGTAAATATGATTTAGATTAAACACACTCGATGTAGAAGACAAATAATTAATCGATTTAATAAATTAGACTTTCAGGAAATTAAATTGTTTTAAGTGGGAATGATTCTTTACGAATAGATAATGTTAATAATTATAAATAAAATAGTACAAATTAAAAATTTCTAAAAGGAACACGTTACCCCTTCAATGAAAGAAACAATGGAATGCTTCTGTAACTAAAAAATAGATATTCGTACCCAGCTCGTAGAAGTTCGAAAATACGTTTGATCTCATTAGTTGGTCCTTGACCTGGAGCTGCTTCATCCAAGTAAACGTTGTCATCGGGGCCATTTCTTCCTCGATTTTGTGAACTCTTCGATGTATTTTGACTTTGTTGCGTTGCGACAGAAAGTGGATTGTTTGGCAGCAAATGCCCGACCATATCCGGATCTGGACTTAACTCCCATACCGATTTAGCAGAACCTGGTCCCGTTACGGGACTCACGGGATATACCTATACATACATCGATTCCTCTTTATCAGAAGTTATACCTTTTAAAACAAGGATTAGTCCCTGCCTCCTTCCACTCAGACATTATAAAAAACCATTTTTTTATTATATAGAAAAAATTACTTCTTTTTCATCGTTAAAATTTTTATGCAACTCTAATAATACGACTTAATAAAAATATTTGCCTATATAATTTTAATGTATCAAAAAAAAATATTTCGAATGTATCCTTCCATATTATTTTACAAACACCGATTGTAAATTAATTTTTATTATAATAAACATTTTATTTATCCTTTTATTTACAGATTTTTAAAACACGTTTTACATTGTTATGAAATTTGCAATATATGGAATAACTATTTCTTATTTTAAATACTTACAATTTTACAAAATTTGCAAATGAATACTAAAAAACAAAGAACATTAAGTAAATAAATAATGAGAATAATAAAAATAAATATGAATTTAACGATTATAAATAAATGTTTCAAAGCTGAAAAAAATTTTTATTTTATATCATGCTACTAAGTTTTTATTGAATATGCAAAATATTTTTATATAGACAATTTAACGTTATTTGAAATATAAAGTATAATGAGACCTATAAGCTATATATGGCATAAAATGTATATAACTTAATAATATAATTAAAGTAATATTAATATGCAGTATCTATTTTAATTATATGAAAATAATTAATAAATAATCTACATTAAATATCTATATGTCTATTATAAACTAATTATGTAAATAGTTATATATAAATATATATAATTGTTTTAAAAATTTACATTTATGTTCATTTTATCTTTCCTGAGTAAAATCATTCTCATGAATTCCAATCAGACCAGTATTCCAATAACTTTATTTTATAAAATTAGTATGTAAATTAAAAACTTTGCGCTATAAATTAAAATACAATCTAAAAAATGTAGAAATTTATTAGGAAGTAAGATCAAATCTAATTAAATTTTTAATCGATGCAATAACTTGCCGTAAAATAAATATTTGTAAATTATATAAATAATATAATCATATCAGTCTTAATCTAAATTTTAATTTAAACTTAAAACATTCAATTAATTGAAAAAAAGTGCTTATAAACTTATATTTCCTTCACATATAATAAATCTATAACTAATTATGTTCTTGATTAAATATGTGAAATAAAATCTTATCGGGTAAATTTTCTTTTAATGAATTATTATGATAAATTTTGAAGTATAAACAAGGTTTTAAAATTTATATAACAAGCTACTCGAACTTTAATAACAGTTTGCTCTCTTCATGAAACGTATGCAACTTAACATGGTAGGTGAAGCCTGAGTGCGCGAGCAGGCATTTATACATGCATGTGTACGAGCATGTAAGTGTGTTAGAACTGTACATAAAAGCTAAAAAACTAATATATACTTTAACGAGCTATTTACTTTACAAAATGTAGGGGGCTCCGTGACTGCGTGATTTTCGTATGCACGCAAAAAAACAGTCTTCAGTCCCGAAATTTGAGTCTTTTAACTACTCTTATAGGCTCTTGTTCAGAATCTCATTTTTGTTATACGAACCCATAATCTCGTTTGTTGGTATAAAATACGATGCATTAGTGACATACACTGTAAGATGTATCAACAGTACTTTGTATGAATGCTAGAACATCAACGTTGACAACGATAATAATAACATAACGACGAGGAGAATGTAAGCGCGTACTGTTCCTCGAAAGCGAGTTGCGCGCTCGAATCAATACATCATTGCGCAAGTTTGCGATTGGATTTGCGACATTTCTTCTATGCGGTAATAATTTTTAAGAATCAATTTTCGACCAGTCTTCTTTTATTTCGATATTTTATTATTTAATCTAATGTACTTAATTAGCAGATACTTATTTTACATATACATACATTATGATATTGTGCTTCTCATATTTGAAATGTTAACCAGTTATGAACAGTTACTTAAACTACTCATCTAATTTTTTACGTACTTAAATTATTATTTATGATGAAGTTATGAATCGATGTTACCTATTCATAAATATAAATGATAATAAAACTTTGCAAATCTTAAATTTTACCTTAATTAAATATGCCGTTTTTGTATTCAAAGAAAAAGTGTACTAAATTATATTGCATAATTATTTAGATACCAATACTGAATTATGGTTCACTATTTTTACAAAGTGTAAAATAAATAATAATAAAATATATACAGTGTATAATAATTTACTATTTATTTGTTTCATACATTCACAAATAATGAAACTTTGTAACTATTTTATCTTTGTATATTGGAAAAAATCTATTACAAATAGTAATATTAATGAAAACTTTACTTTTGAATAAGATGAAATAGAAAAAATAAAATGTATTTCTATCACTTCGTTCATTTTATTATATTTGAAACAATTAAAAATTAACTAACTTTAATAAATATAAGACATTGACTGAATAATTAAGTATACTGTCTGGTATTAAGAATTGGAGCTTATTAGATAACATAACATGAATATTAGAACATAACTGTAAATGAAAAGTCTGATTAAATTTCTTTTAAATTACTGTGATTTAGGAAAATTTGTATTTGATTGCTTCTTTAATTTTTACCAAAACAAGGTTATGTTATCGTTATCCAAACTAAGTTCAAATTCGAAATTATGCAATTCTTCCGCAAATAAAAACTTTTTTAAATTAATTTTAATTGTTAAATTATTTTATAATTTTAATTGTAAAATATAAAATAAATGTGATTATGAATATGTGTATATGAAATAAAATGAACATGATCAATTGATCTAGAATATAAGTTTGAAGGAAAACAAGCGAGATTTTCCATACAGAGTGTGGGGAAGTTATGTTTATGCTGTTTTAAATAACTTGCATGTATTACAGATGAGATATGTTATTTAAAAAAATTATCTACCTCTAATTTTTTATTTAAATTTTTTTCCTGCAATAGTTCATTCAAAAATTTCTTTATTTTTTTTTTATTTTATAAATTTTATTTATAAAGATTGACTTTGTATACACACAAAATACCCATTATTTTAAGTTGAAAGTAATTCAAAAAGAAAGAAATCACGAGATTATGTTGTAATGTAATACAAGAGGAAATTCTGGATTCCAATTAAGAGAATCTTCTAAGAACACTCAGATTGTGTACCAAAGTTATGTATTAACATCATCACTCACAAGATGATGTAGCACTGGTGTATTCCACCATATGGATAGAGTAGTGAATTAAAATTTTTACCTAACCCTTGTCTTTAACTCTTTGAACATCTTTCATATATATGTAAATAACCAAAACCTAAATATATACCGTGCTAGATTAATTATAAGGGCCACTTAATATTTTATTTAAAGTAAAGATCTAATACTGAATTTTTTTCAAGTTTAACCATCAATAAATGATTATAAGTTAAAAAAAATAGATAATTTATTCTTGATACATTTTTAATTAAGATAAAATGTTATATTGAAATCGTAGTAAAATAATTATTTATATATAATTTTTTTTTCATTTAATATATTTTTTTCTATTTACTAGATTTATTTATAAATTAGATAAAAATATATTTTTTAAATAATTAATTTCTAAAAAATTATTCATTTGTATAATTTAATGATCTATTTTTTATAAAAAAATGTTTATTTTCTTAATAAAAAATACATTTGGTGTTCTTATACTTCATATAATTTATATTAAATTTGTAAACTTACAGAATATATTCAAACTGAGTTTTATTCATATGTTCATCCACAACTATTAAATAAAATTCAAGATATTAATATACGATTTACTAAAAAATGACGCAGGAATAAATTTAAATATATACAGACAATAATAGATAAATATATTTATTTATTTACAGTTATGTTTTCTATATACTTTTTTTCATTTATTATAAAGAATATTCTCAAGACTCTCTTTTTCATTCCATCCAACCAGCCACCTTCCCATTTTCTTGAGACTCATGCTCCTGCAAAAAATGGCTTTCTCTGTCTTTTTTGAAGCAGACAATCATATTACAACAATAATAACAAGAATATTGATAGCAGTTTGTCATTATATTTTGATTCCTTAAACAATCTGTAAATTGTGTTTTGTATTAATTAAAATTAAATATGAATAATATTTAAGAAGTAATAAATATTCAATTTATATTAAAAATAAATAATACTAAAAAATAATATATTTTTTAGTTGAAAATTATAATTTCTAATTTTGATTATGAACTGCTTTTATACACTCAAATAAATAAAAATATATAGTTAATATGTACTTTTCAACAATTATAAGATTATTTTTTTAATTATATGTAATTAAAAGCAATTTTTTTTATTTTTATTTGAAAATTTACCGCCTACATTGATTTTAAATTACTTCACAGATGTAGACACTGATCTTAATATGAGTAGTTCTAATTTATCAATTGTATACGTTAATAAAATTTATATTGTAATTTCAATGAAGATAGTGACGTTTTACATTTAACATTAGCTTTATATTATTAATGTAAGTTAAAAAAAGTGAATTATTTTATTGTAATAATCAATAATTATATATTTTAAAAAATATAAAATTGAAATATATAAATTATTAAAGAAAACTCAAATATATTATAATTAAAAACATAACATTTTTTTAATGTTATGCATAACCTTTTATCACAAAAAGTTCTGAAATTATTTTTATTTATTCAAAAATACTTTATTTGTACAACTTTAAAAACAATAGATCAACAAAAAATGATAAAGTACCTCAATCAATCAGAAGCAATCAATTTAGATAAAGACTTATTTGAAAAGTACAAATTTAGTGTTGATCAATTAATGGAACTTGCTGGTCAAAGCTGTGCTGTTGCAATTGAAAAATGTTATCCAATATCTGCTAACAATATAAATAAGATTTTGGTATGTTGTGGTCCAGGAAATAATGGTGGCGATGGTCTTGTTTGTGCGAGGCATTTAAAGGTTTTTGGTTATTCTCCAGTTTTATATTATCCTAAAAAAACAAATAATATTTTATATCAAAATTTACTTCATCAATGCATAGAAAATGAAATCCCAATTTTTGAATCAACAATAAATCTAAAAACTACAAATAATTATAAATTGATAGTAGATGCATTGTTTGGATTTAGTTTTAAACCTCCTATTAGATCAGATTTTCTTTCAATTATTGACATTTTAAAAAATTCAAGTACACCTATATGTAGTATCGACATTCCTTCTGGATGGAATGTTGAAAGTGGTCCACCAGAAGAAGGTGGTATTGTGCCAAAAATGTTGGTCTCATTAACTGCACCAAAGCTGTGTGCTCGCAAGTTTAAAGGTACACATTATCTTGGAGGTCGATTTGTACCAAAAAAACTTGAAACAGTGTATCAACTTAATTTACCAAAATATCCGGGAGCAGAATTAATTATAAAACTATAATTTTTCTAATTTTTATACATGATCAGTAAAAAATTATGTATTATCAAAATTTAGTTTAAAAATTCATATTCTTTCAAATAATTGATTTATTTAAATAAATATGTTTATAAAAACGTATATCATATATTATCATATGTATAAAAAGTTTATGAACAATTATATATTTTTTCAGAGATATGTGTATTTCTTCTCTAAATTTGTATTTTACATAAAATTTATTCAAAAGGTTAATAGTTTGTATTAAATATGATTAAATTAAAAACAAATTAATTAACTAAGAATAAAATGAATGAATTTTAATTGATTTAAATCTGTTTGACTTAATGTATTTTTTGCTTTATACTTTTAATTGATCTTAAATTACAGAATTAAAAATTAAATTACTTAAATTTCTAAAGGTGAGTTAGAGATTACTCAACAAGAAATAATGCAACATTGGCATCAAAGTAAAATAGCCTTTATTACATCATAAGATTGAAGAACTCTTAAACTTTGCATCATTCTGTTGTTTGTATCGCCAGTTATACATTTGAAGGAATAATTATATCATACATACATGCACACATACATACATACATACATTTATTTATATTATCGTACTGCCGCTTGATCTTATATCCAAAAAATATATAATCAGTACCTTTCATAAATATTTTCATCATGTAGAATTTTTTCTTATCAGCTTTTTAATTTTTCTGATTTTAATAAATTTTTAAGTCTTTTTTTTATGTCGTTTGTGTTCAAAAATTTGTTTTGTTATATCTTTTAACATTCATTTCATATATATATTTTTTCTCTGGAGTGTCGCATTTATTATTAAATATAAAGTTAATTAATTTGACAATGGTTATACAAAAACATTAAAAAATGTAATACTTATAATAAAATTATAGTATGATGTAGATATCACCAAAAAAGTTAAAAAATAAGTATTAATTAAAATTTTTAATAATTGGATAATTAAACAAATAATGAAAAAATATACAACGAAATTTATTAATATGAGTTTATTATTATACTATATAATAGAATGTAATTAAAAAGAAAATATAAAAACAAAGGCGAGAATTCAGGATTGTATAATGTTTTCATTATTCGTAATGATCAACAGTGATAATTATAGCATAATTTAGTGTAATGTCAAACTCTAAAAGCAGGCGCGCATGCGCAAGCTTTACTGCAGAAAAAAGGCACGAACTGGCGGAAAAGTCGGCCTAATATATAATATTTTATTATTTATTTATGGATGGAACTTTGTCACAATACAATATTTTTTATTTTTTCCTTATTTATTCTTATTTTTTTCTCTCTAAACATAATTTTCATAGTAACGAACACAACGCAATGGTTGTATAAGCACATAGAGAAAAAAGGGTGAACTTTCAATTCTTCAGTTTATTTATCTTTTCATATGTTATGTAAGAAAATTAACGTATTTACTTTTATGTAAAATTTTCTTATTTGGCTGTACGATTAAAACATGTTCTAAAAAAATTATTGTTTTTTAAAATTCTTTCGATTATATCTGCATTCGTCAAAATGTTCGTCCTTTTTTCTCATATATATTATTATATTTTTAATCGATTTATTTTCGCATCATCCTTGAGTACGTATTGCATTACAATTCACCATAGCATAAGTTTCTTTATTTTTCTTATTTTTATTATATTTATCATTGTAAAATGCAATTATGTATCTATAATATATTTATAATATATCAATTCGTAGATTTATATTATGTGTCTATAGGTATACTATTTTAATTTATATATAATTACGCTCTATCGTCTATCAAGAAACGGCAAATTATTGTCTGCAGTATCAAGTTGTATATACATAATTTCTTATTTATTTCTGCTTACATTTATGGTATATATATTTTATATTATTGGAAAGCTCAATGGCTTTACCAGTTATTGTTCTTTTGCTTTTAAATTTTTTAGAAGATCTGGCCATTTTGGTCATATTCATTTTTCATACATATTAAGAAAAAATCCATTAAAAATGTATTATTTTTGTAAAAAAAAAATTGTACGTCTATGCTAAATAAATGTTAGTGGATATAAAAATAGTACGTACTACTATGAAAAATTAATTCTCTCTTATAAAATTAACTCTTATAAAATTAATCAATTATTTATTTACATATACTCCTACATATGATTTTGATGGATTTTTCCTCTAAAAAATTTATATACCATCATTTAATAAAGCATTATTTTATTTATTGTGTAAATATATAAAAAATATTTATAAATTATTTTACTTTTGAGTAAAACTGACTAATGTATTACGATTCAAACTAGATAAAACAGTGAATGTGACCAAAGTAGCCGACTTCTATTAAAAGTGGAAATAAAAAATTGAAATCTTTTATCTTTTTCTAATTTAAAATGACACATTTTTGGCAGCTAGCCAAGCTCGGTCGTTCACGGAAGGCATCGTATGGCGCTTTATTTAAATCGTTGCATCAACAATTGTGTAACAATTTCCCTTTTTCAATGTAAAAAATTAAAGAGTTATTTTTTTATTTTTTATCTTCAAATACAGAAACGCTAATTTTTATCGCTAGCAAATGTATACATGTAAGTGTGAACTTTTTCCATAACTAGATATATTTTTATTTTTAATTTTAAGATATAAGACAGAGAAAAGAGTTTAGCGAAATACGAGAACGCCTTTGGAATACAAAGCTAATTTTCTTTTAAGTAATATTAACAACTACAACTGCTGAAAGAGTTTATAAATTTAATGCAGTATTTTAAAACTCTTGTAGACTGATTATTAAAGATTATACGTGTATGTTTATAAAATCTAATGAGTAAAATAACTAAAAAATAAAAAAGCTTAAAAGGAGAAAAAGAAATAAGAAACAATTCGTCGCCTTTTTTTAATAATTTTTTTAACAAGTAGTAGATGTGAATAAAAAACACGTTTACGTTTAAAATAAAACGAGATTAAATAACATTACGTATGTAACTGGGTCCTTGTTATCACTATTTAAAGACTAAGTAATTCAAAATTTCAAATACTTTCAAATATTTTTAGTTTAGACATTTTATTAGAAATTAACTAAAAAAGCTAAATATCGAAAATATAACGGAAAAACATGTTTTATTTTATCTTCAAAAATCTTTAAATGATTTACAATATATGTAAAGTAAAATATAATTTTTCTTTACAAAAAATAGAAACATCATCAATATAAGTTTGTATATTATAACTATAAAATCAAAAAGAATTAATCGTCTCCGTTCTATTTTTGATCAAAATAAAAATTTTATCTTGTATATCTAAACCAATTAAATACACAATCAGAAAAATAATGTTGTATCATATACCCGTTATACCATATACTATTTACTTAATAGGAGATACTTTTTACGCGTCTTGTATTGCATGGTGAAAATAAAAAATAACTTACACTTGAGTGCTACCTCAATATTAATATCAAAGAAATATAAAAATTTGTAATCTTCGTATGTATATCAATAGAGTATATATGGTGATATACCCATTGATGTACAAAACTAGATAAAATGATCAAACGTAAACAAGAATAGAAAAAGGACCAGTTGATGATTGAAACACAGTTGAAATCCAAGAAAGGTATGTACACGCATATATACAGATAAAGGTAATTTAAAGTTAAAACCTTTATTATCTAGAGCAAGGACAGACATTTTTAATGTAATTGATTTGATAATATAATTATAACAAATATTTAAAAAATTGTGGATTTGATACATATGCGTATAAATACTAAAAATTTATAAAAATTTTGTATTAAATTCCTTTTTTGATTATTTCTTCTAAATTATAAAAAAATTGTAATTATTTTTAGACCTTTGCTTTTATTCTATTTTATTATTGAAGAGTATTTATTAAAAATTAAAAAAACCAAGCTACATTTTCTTATTTTTGATAAATACGTTAAACACTTTTAAAATTTCCAACAATTTTTCATTTATACTTTTTAATATCTTTTATTACATATACCAATTGACCGATCTATTAACACATCAATAATGCATTCTTGGGCCATAATACTTTGAAAAAACAAATTAAATAAAAATAACATCAAGTAAAGATTCATGAAATTTTGAAGAAAGATATAAATAATTTCCAACTGTATATTCTTATCACCGTATAACTATGTTAGATACATCAATTTCCATTTTCAATTTTCAATTACGTTCTTCATCCTAATCTAATGGAAGAAAAATAAGTTAGTTTTTTTTGCTATTTAATCGTTGTTTCAAGAGATGGGGGATTGAGTAAGTATCGCGTAAATCCTTTATTAATATTTTTACCTTAAAAAGTATGCTATAATTATATAAAAATATATTTCTTATGTGTTAACACTAATATAAATGAGTATTATAAGCATGCTCAATTTTATGCCCATTTTCTTTGTTATAATTCAGAAATTTTTATTTCTTTTCCTATTTTCAAATATATATTATAATCATGGACACGATGCCTATCGCGGATAACCAAAGCTTCTACGTAAGAAAGTACACAGATAAGTTTTGCTTTGTCATTTATATTATTTCTTACAAGGAATAGACACAATAATTGCTTTAAAAGGCGACTTGTAAGTAAATTAATTTATTAGATAAATTTTTATTGACACTGACTCGGAGAAAGCAGAAAGAAGTGTAAAGTTACAGCTTTACTTAACCATATTTCATATACAACTCCAAGGAGTTACCTTTATAATTAAATACTAAATTGTTCTATTAATTACGATTTTTTAGTACTATTTTTTAAAACAAACAATTTTAGGGCCAGCAAAATATTTTTTACATTGAATAAATTTAAACGTTTAGAATATTGCTAAATGTGAAAATATTGTATTTATATTTCATGTATCATATAAAGTTATTTATAAAAATATGTCCTAAGTTACAATTCATAAGTCGTTTGTAAGCAATCACATAATGCCTATTCCTTTATCATATCCTATACTGGCAATTAAATTTTAAGTTTTGTTTGACATAAATTCCTCGTTCATTATGAATATAATTTTTTATATTGTTCTCTTTTTTTATTAATTTTATTACTGGCATTCATATAAAGATAGTAATTCATTTATTTATTTATATATAATGTATACGATATTCGTAATATTAATAACAATATCACTTATCACTCATGGTACGTGTAAATAAAAAGATGAATAAATTCTTATAAAATACATTTTCGAGTATTAATTATCGTCAGCTGTAAATTCTCTCCTATTACTTTTTGGCTCATCTAAAAATGCATCTGAACATATAAAATCATACAAATTGTCGTATATTAGATATTCCCTTTTTATCTTTACAATACAATATTTTGAAGTATTTTAATATTATATTTATAAATTCTTAAAAAAATGAGCTTCAACAATTACGGAGAAGAAATCTACTCTGCTAATAGTAAAAAAACACGTTTTACCGGATTTCAATATATTTTTTGACATTTCCGTTACCATTCGCTCTTTCGACCATTTACGCT
The DNA here is from genome assembly GCA_018907195.1 of Dolichoris vasculosae. Lineage (NCBI taxonomy): Eukaryota > Metazoa > Arthropoda > Insecta > Hymenoptera > Agaonidae > Dolichoris > Dolichoris vasculosae. Next base: position 253,292 of record JACCHY010000046.1, on the reverse strand, counting down.
CTTTCTCTCTCTCTCTCTCTCTCTCTCTCATACATAAATTTTCATTTTATTTAGCAACACGATTACTTTTCCAAAAAATAAAATAAAAGAAAAGAAATAAATCAGTCGATAGCTAATATTATTTTACTTTTATTTATCATTAATTTATTGTCGCACGTCATCTACGGTTTGAAATATAAAAAAGGTATAAAAATAAATCAAATCCGACGTTTAGAAAGTCAAAAGTAGTTTTTGACAAAAGCATTTATTCTTCATTTTTTCACTATTTCAATATGTGTGCATTGTTAATTCATTACAGAAAAAACGGAATGTACATCGAAACAAATCACTGTTAACTGTATAATAAACACATAATAAACGAAAAAATTGAATGAACAAAATGAATAAAGAAATTTGACGACTTGCATTTATATGTATGAAAATATAATAAAAAAATAAGTACACAAGACAATTCACTTGTAAATGAATAGTATATTAATCGTCGAAATCTGAATATTAATACTTTCACCGTTCAAATTAAAATTTTTGTAATATCCAGGCCATCTGTTGATGGGCAGTAAAATCTTTTAATGGAAATATCTCGACTTTTAATATTCACGCATACATTTTTTACCTATCCGCAAGGCTCTGTAAATCTCAATTTATATTAGTAAACTTTAAATTTTATGTTTATTGTTAACTATAATCGTCTTTGGCGTGTATCTTTAATAAGCTTTATTTTCTATGTTTATGCCACTTTTTCGATTAGAACATACTGGAATTTTAAATAATTATATTCAAATTTAGCACTACTATAGGTAACTCATTTAGTTTTAGTTATTATAAATTTATTGTCGTTTAGTAAAGTTAATAAATCTCCAGGATATATCTCATAGAGGCTGAATAAATTGGAATCTTATATAAAGGTTATAGTGCAAACTCTCTTTAACTGTAAAACAAAAGTTTGACTTTCTAAAAATAATCTCTTACTAATGATTTACACATGCAATTGTAGATTTCTTTAAATTTAAAGCATAATTAAGATATTTTGTCATTCTATTAATTTTGAATAGTATTTAAAAATTGAAATTTCAAAATAAAATGTATTAATGCATTTGTTTTGTGTATAACTACGTATAATTATACAAAAAAAATCAATACTACGTAATATTTAATTGTATATTCACATAAATTTTTTTATATAATAAAGTACATCTAAAAATTATTTTTTATTAATAAAAATCATTAAAATGAATGCGTAAATTATTACAAAAAGAAATAAAATATACGAGCATGCATCGAGAAAGTGAATTTAACGCTCAATAAAATCAGTGAGCAACCTTAAATGGCAAAAATCATCCTTCATCAACCTTGTTTCAAATTTAATTTCATTTTGAATATCTCGATTTTAATGGAATAAGCACGAGTCGAATAATATCCATTTCAGGAGCCTCTATCATAGAAAAAAGAAAAAACTAATGACAAGAAAATAATCTCATCACAAAATTGCGTTCAACTCTACATCAAAATTCTAAAATTAAAAGAAACATTGGTGTATAAAATTTCAACGAATAGATAGCAATTAGAAGTGAAATTTTCCTAATTATATTTATCATTAATAAAGTAAAAAACGATGAAAAAACAAATCCCTAAAATACATAAAAGAACATCAAAAAACATTAAGAAATAAAGAAACATAGTTAATAATAATAATAATAATAATAATAATAATAATAATAATAATAATAATAATAATGATAATGCAAATTCCCATCTAAAAAATTTGAGACTTCCTTTTGATTTATTTTTTTAAACATTTATAATGTGAATAGTCCATCGTACAATAGATGCATATACATCACAATTCTATGTACATAATTGGACATACACTTAATCTCTTTCTAATTTTCTGTTTTTTAAAACTGCGAAAGCGCTGATTTACGCCCCCACCCCTTAAACTTTTTAAAGAATGAACTATTATTTTCTTCTAACAAATTTGTACATTAATTAGTTTTTTATTATTGTCATGGTATATATAATATCTTGTTAATAAAAATAATAAAATATTATGTATACTATATCGTATGTATATAATAGATTATTGCATTATGCTTTTTGGTACCGTTACGTCTTTTGGTTACTCTATGCCATGTTTTTACGTTTTATATCTCTTCACGATTCATGTCGTGCATTTATTTTACCTGGTTTCAGTAATGTATCTTGTATTAAAATTGAAAATATCGTTTCATAATTAAGTAACGCTTTAAGCGAACTTTTTCCTTCACTTTTCTTTTCTTAAACAAAAATCGTTTTACTGTTAATGCCTTCCTCGAGCTTTTACAAATCTACATAACGTGCATATACAATATAATAATCGTTTTATCATCATTTTACTTTATCTTGGAGGGGGTGATGTAGCATTTCTTCTTTCTTTTCCCTGTACCTCATTGTTCACTCTGTTGAGAAAAAGATTAGGATTGTTCGTCTATTCTCTGTAAGGCTTGCAGTATGAGTAACGATGATTCATATGCTGACTGTAAGAACCAGAGTGAGAAAAGCGCTTAAGGCACTTGGAGCACTGAAAGGGCTTCTCACCGCTATGCAGTCGCTTGTGTTCCGTAAGGTGATGTTTGTGCTTAAAGGCTTTTGGACACTCCTGACACTTATATGGCCTTTGTCCTGTAAGCATCAATAAAATAGATATTTGATTAAATCTTAAAAAACATTTTATCATAACTGTAATCCTTTAGAAAAGTTCAAGATTCCATTTAATTTTCTTTTCTTTTAATATAATTATAAATTTAAAAATAAAATAGAATTATTTTATAATTAAAAACTTTCTCACAAATTAATTTTTTTAATGCTTTTTTCAGTTAAAATTTAAATGATGTTCGAATTCTAAACAGACGTTTTCGATAAAAAATTTGTATTTTCTGACTTTTATTTATTATCAAACTATATTAAATACAGATAAAATTGTATATATATATGTATATATTTAGTTGTTGTTAAATAATATAATAGTTACTACTTGAATTACTCCGAATCTTCTATACCAACCTGATAATAGAAATCTTGTGATTTTATACATTCTATTTGCAAGTAATTACAAGTAATTTCAATTATTGTATTTACTTTTTAAATTTTAAATAAGACAAGTACGGAAATTGCATATCTAAAGAAATATGGAATCGTAATGGTATTAATAAACTTAGTTTCTGTAAAATAATAAATTGTACAATAATATACTTTAAAAATTAATAATTGTACCGGAATGTTCATATTTATGTCTAGCAAGAGAACTATGCTTGGAAAAAGTCTTATCGCACTGGTTGCAGAAATACAATCCCTCTTGTTCTGTTTCCATTTGTGGTGTGGGTTCTAAATTTACCCTCGTCTCAATGTCGCTTTTAATTGGTATAACAGGAGATTGAGGCTGCAATTGAGTAATTTATTTCCAATCAATCAATATAATAATGATATATAATAAAAAAATCAGAATTTTCTTAAATATTCTACAATGATTCGATATTCTTTTACTAAAAAAATTAATTAAGTAAATTTTAGCAATATTACACAAATTTGAAATTATTCTAATTAAAAACATTCGTTCTCAATTTTAAATAAATTAAAAAAATAATAAATTAAATTAATAATTATTAGAAATATACTATAGATATTTTAATAATTCATAATGTTTGTAATTAATTTTTATTACAATTTTCTTACCTTGTTAAATAAATTATTAAGTATTAAAATTAATACAAAAATTAAATTAAATATTTCTCCAGAAAACATTGTATAAATAATAAAATATAAAGTCAAAATAATTAGATATCTATTATATTTTTACTAAATTGAATATGTAATAGTTATATATTTAAAAATTAAAAAGACCTATTTTAAATTTTCTTGATTATCTTAATTTCAAGAGTAATTAATGATTATGTATTTTTTGTATCTCATACATGATGCATACATATAAATTTATTTTTGTGTTTTTGTAATGTCTAATAACTTCAAAGAAAGTCAAACTTTAAGATATAAAAAATTTAATCTTGATACAATGAATATTCTTCACAATTTAACTATTTAATTAGAACATTTAAATTTTAAACAACTTTACTTCTATCAATATCTTTACAATAAAATACGTTTTAAAATATATTATGTAACCAAAATAAATATAAAATGTTTCAATTACAAAATCTATAAAAAAAATAATAAAACGCAATACCTTAATGATGACCTCGATAGATATTGGTGATTGTTTGTTTTCAACAAAATCGGTAGTCTCCTCGTCGATAACGAGAGCTGATTCCTCAACATCTTCAGGTTCTATATTGTTACTTGTTAACATTTTTGACATAAGGGCGTCTTCTTTCGGACCGCAAGGAGAGGAAGTGTTCCTACTAGAAGCATCGCTACTGTCCTTAGACGTTGATATTGTTCTGAGGACATCTTTCTTGGAAAGATCGAGAGGTTGATCGTTGAATACGTGACTGCTTAAACTTGCAAGTGGTACAAGAGCCGGTATCTTTGCTTCACGGCGATCTCTTGCACGGGAGTTTTGAAACCAGACCTGCAAATTTTTATTTTAATGTTTTTATTAAAAAACATATTTGAAAGTTAAATACTAGATTGTTGACAACACTTTTCGATTTCAAAATTTATTTGAAACCTCAACCAATATAAAAATTTAAATAAATGATTCAAATAAACTCATTTAATTACTTATTTTAAGTATGCAATTAAAAATTCAAAAAAACTTAAAATGATAAAATAGATTATTTTTGAATAGTTCCATACTTGAACAAAAAATCAGTCCTACTTTAGTCATTTTTACATTGCAAACATAAAAATTTATTGATAAGATAAGAAATAAAAGCAATAAAATATTTGTAGAAAGTAAGTAAAAAATAGATATAATTGAATTTAAATAAAGGTATTCCGCGTTCAAGTTCACATTAGTATATACGAGGTCCAAATACAAAAAGCTAACCTGAACAACCCGTGTCGGAAAATTAATATAGTTCGCAATCATAGTGATCTCCTCTTTCTTAGGTCGCGGATTGATAGCATAATAGCCTTTAAGGACCGCAAGCTGCTCATCATCTATGAGTGATCTTGCCCTGACTCTGCGTGTACCGCCACTGCTGCCGCTAACACCAATTCCGGCGATGTTGTTCTGCTGATGTTGCAGTAACTCATCTTCATCATCGGTGTCGGCCTCCGAAGTATGCACGGAAAGGCCATTACTCTCAATTTTGCGCTTCATTGATTGACGTGATGACGGAATTGTTTTCTGATGAACCTCCTCTAGTTTGGCAGCAAGGCCCTCGCTCTGTGAGTCACACTGCTCTGTGGCCGACCAATCCGCTGGACAGTGCGTCATCTCACTCGACATTTCACTGTCCTGATCCTAAAACGAACATTACCCTTCATTACTCCGTTCTCCAACATTTGCATTGCATTATCCCTATTGAATTATTCGATCTAAATTATAATATTTTCTATTACTTTATCTGACCCGTATTGCTATACTGATCTCTCTTTCTAAATGAATGTAAACCTAATGAATTTATACAGGAAATACTTATATTTTTTTGAGTATTGACTTTATAATTACAAAATCTCTTAATTTTATTTAATTACCACATTTATAAATTTTTTTTTGAATTTAGTTATCAAAATAAAAATTTAAAAATATATTTACTCTATAATATTTCTTGAAAAAATAAATATCCAGAAAAATTTTTCATATGTCAATATGTATTGGCATAAGAAAGTATTATATGAATAAATATGATTTATAAGATTTAATGTATATCTTCCACAAGTATATTATATTAATTTAATCTTAATGTTTATAATCGTAAAAATAATAGATATTAAATTATTCATAGTATTAACTATAAAACCCATTTTCAATTTTAATTTAAACTTAATTCAAATGGCACTTATTACCTATGCTTGAACAAAATTTAATAAATTTAGTACTGAATTTAAAATCATTAAAAATTTGAGTGTTATATCAAAATCCTACTTGGAGAGAAAATAATTAGTTACATAAAAAGTTATCATTATATAAATTTTCCAAAATCATTTATAAATCTAAAAAGTATAGAAAATTTCATAAATTGAATTCTCGTATTTAAATTTATTTTGGCTTTAAAATTTTTCAAATTAATAGCTACTTCTTGACAATAACTATAATAATTTTCTGATCATTATTGAGTCATTAATTTTTATATAAATTAGGGAAGGGAATTTATTAAAATACATAAAGAGGAAATATCTATCGCACGCTATATAACATTGCTTCTAAAAAATTGAGAGTGCTTGTCAATACGGAAAACAAACCAATACGTAATTTAGCAATAGTTTATTTAAAACAAAAACAGATCTAGAAAAAGCCTAAAAGATTGTAAAACACATTTTGAAAAAAAAGTGATAAAAGAATCACTACCTGGTAGTCTTCATCTACATCACGCTTGATAATTATAGCTGGAGATGATGCAAGCTTTCTAACACTAGCCTCCAGCAATTGCTTTGTTACAGTGGTGTTAACAGTCTCCAATAGTCGCCTCACGGCATCAAGACCTTGTGACTGCTCAGGATAATGAAGATGCAGGAAACCAGGTGGTGGTGGTGCAGGTGACTCTTTTCCACCTTCGGTACCTTCGGTAGTTGTGCCCTCCGAGTCAGGAGCCGTCGTTGAAGGACTGAGAGCGGTTTCACTCTGATGACTTAAAGCGTCATAATATTCACTGCCTACCTCATCTAGTCGATGATTATGATGGTTGTTACCATGACTGTTATGACTAGTGTTATTATTATGTTGACGATGATGGTGCCGCTGATAGTGATGCTGCTGCAATTGCTGTTTAGTATGTAACTGGCTAAGAATTTTTCCCAGAGATGACTGCAGGAAGTAATTTCCGAAACCCATCATGTGTGGTAGTAATGTGGGCATATCATAAATACCTGCAATTTTTTTGATAAAAAATAATAATGCATGTGTAATGAACAAAAAATTACTATCAATACATGATTAACAAATTTATAATAACTTATTAAATTTATCATTCAATTTGATTATTTTTACAGAAAAAAATTTTTAGATTCCAAATGTATTAATGATATAAAATTTATTGCTTTAAAAAAATGATATGAAAAAATATTTATTCATTATTTGAAAAAATTCAAATTTCTATATTAAAATATATTTAAAACATTATATGATTGATATTTATATACAATCAATATTACAAAATATTAACGAAATAGTTGGACTTTAAAAGTTTTCTTTAAAAGACATAAATTAATAATTATATAATTTAATATAATTTAAATGATTAAATAAAAATTATAATATTTTAAACTCTGATAAATAGAATACATGAAAATTTCAAAATAGTTAAAGATATTAATATAAAAAAGTGAACTCAAATCTAATGTACTTATAGGCAAGGTAAAATTAAATGAAGATCATACCCACTGCTTCACGCTGTATATCCCGGTAGTCCAAGGGTGATAGTTTAGGTAGAATTGGTAAGAAAGTATTATTATTTGCAGATAGTAACCCGACATCACGCCTCGCATGAAGCGATTGCTGTTGCTGTTGCTTTTGTTGTTGTTGTTGTTGTTGTTGATTACGATGATATTGCTGCTGCTGATGCTGCTTCTGCTGCTGTTGATGCTGCTTCTGTTGCTGCTGATGCTGCTTCTGCTGCTGCTCCTGTTGTTGTTGGTACTGCTGTTGATGTAACTTTTTTCCGCTTGAAATTCGCTCGGGATTGATTCCGGTGTTCATGGAGTTGTGTCTGGGCTTCTTAAGATTCACAATGAGGCACTTCTTCGACGTCATGTGCGATGAATAAGAACCTGAATGCGAGAATCGCTTGCCACAATTATTGCACTGGAAAGGTTTCTCTCCACTATGTATTCTTAAGTGTTCCTGTAATTGAACACATTCTTTAATGTCGTAACTCGGACTCTTGCTTTCTTTGTTTCTCTGTTTTTCTTTCTTTTTTTTCTTAATTAGATCACTAAACATTACCGAAAACTTTAATTGTTATCAAAGAAAAAATTGTTATACCTTCTGAAGTAGCGATAATTAAAGTTAAATATAATAAATTATTTTTGTTAATTACGAATGAATATTATTAACATATTTTTACGAAAATGTAACATTTGTATTTAAAAAATAGATGATCGTAGTTATATATTTTTTAAGTTGAAAATGTGTATGATAGAAAAATTCTTTTGTAATAAATCATTGTATTAATATAGGATAATACATTTTATGTGCATTTAATCTTCTTAAAAGGTAAATACATAATTTTAAGCCATAAAAATTAAAACTGATATCTTGACACACTTGAATTCAATTGATAATATCTTGTATTTTACTTGCAAAGTGCTATTAATATATTAAAAAATAATAATAGTACCTTGATAATAAAATGTCTACAATTAGGTAAAAGCAATATTTCATACTTTGTTAACATTGTTCACACAAATTAAAATTTATTGGAAAGATAATTTTATTTATTGTAATCGTCCCTGTTGCTCCCAAACTTAACTTAGTATAAAAATGATTTTATATAAATAATATTCATCGACGTTCTTCAATTCGATTTGTAAAAGAAAATTATTAATTTATATTAACTAGAATCGCTTTGATTGAATTAATAACTCGTAGTTTAACGTAGAATACAAATGTAAAAATCTTAGTACGAATTTTAAAGCTTACTAAACTATTAATTAAAGTAATACATAAATTAATAAATGTACCTTAAGATGATGTTTAAATTTAAAGGCTTTTTCACAATGAGGACACTTGAATTTACGGAGTACCGCGCTTTCATCATGACTGATCATATGCCTTTGTAGTCTGTACACATTAGCAAAAGTCTTACTGCATACCTTACACGACTGCAACCAAAAAAAGTTATTCGGTATAAAGATATCTGAATTCAATTAAACTTTTTTCCCCAATTTGCTTATCGAAGTTTTTGTAAAGTTCATTATTTACATCATTTATGATTCTAAATTATACTTTAAAAACTTTTTATAATTTGAAAATATTTTGTATTAGGATTATCATAATTAAAACTTAATACATTATTAAATTTTATTCATAATTTAAAAATTTTAATAGAACGTTCAGACAGATAAATGATTTAAAAAATAATAAACACTATCTTTTATTTGTAAAAAATGATATTTATAAAAATTTTAATGAATAAGAATAATACTAAATTTATTTCATTTAATAAATCTTCGAATATTTAGAAGATAAAAAAGAAAATTATGGAGGGGGGACGTACGTACTTTACATGCTTTATTAAAGAATATAATTCAATTTATTATTAAAAAAATCGTTCATATTACATTAAATTAAATGACATTTTAATTGAAATAAGAAAAAACATATTCAATTAAAAGAATGAAACAGATATTTATAATGCACACTTGAAAATTATTGATTAGAAAATAGTATAGATATAATTTAAAATACTAAAAGAATCTCGTAATTGAAGGATAAAAGTAAAATAAAAGTAAAAAATACAGAAAAAAAGTGCTATTGCAGGTTGGTGTAAGCGTAAAGTAAGATGCCTTTGGTTATCATAATAGGAAAAAACAAGAATTAGCGTGAGAGGGATTAAGAGAGAAATAGAGGGAAAGAATAAAAGGTGTACTCACAACTTGAGAAAACTGTGCTTGGAGGTCGTTTTTGTCGATGGCATAAGCTGTTGCCGTCACTGTCTTATGCTGATCCTCGAGATGAAGTTGGAGCATGCGAGAATTTCGACAGATGAAACCACATTGTGGGCAACGCTCACTAGACGCCTGTCTATTGTTGTTGACCGTGGTAGTAGTGCCTCCTTCTGTACCACTCTCGCCAACACTACTACCGCCTTTTCCACCATTAACTACGCCGTCTGCGCAGCCACCCACTTCCGCATCAGCACCTGTTTCGTCCTCGCTACACCCTGTCAAAATATGAAAACTTTTATTCCTTCAAAAAAATTTTATAAGAAATGCTTTTCCTCGTCGTTAAAAGACGTGACTATCTTATATTTAATTAGAACGGCATAATAAAGGTTATAGCTAATTCAAGTGGGATAAATTCCAATCAATCTGAAGAAAACTGAAAAACTTAATTACTCGTTTAATCTTTCAAAATTTTCAAGTTGGCTTCAGAATTTCATAGAATTATGAAATCCTTACTGACTTTATATAAAAGTGTAAAATTTAGAATGATAGAAAAATAATTTAAATATATTCCAAGTTCTATCAGCTTTTAGGGCTAAAATTTAAAACAAAATAATTCTAATAATTTCGAACAAAGTTTTTTGTTGTTTATAAATTATATACAATATATAAGATGAATGAGAGTAAACTATATACAATTTTTAAAGTACTTAATATGAGAAAAATTAATAAATTTTTTAAATAGCACTGTTTTTATAATTTATTTAATCGATATTTGATGTATTTTTTAAAGTTCAAAATGTAATGTGAATATAAATATGCGAAAATATACATGCATTCGCATAAAATAATCGATAAATTTTATTCTAATTCAAATCAAATAAAGTAAAAACTTTTACAGTATTTATAATTTGAAAACCAAAGACATTTAGATGATATAAATTTATTATAAAAGACAAGAACACACAAAACCAAAAGTTACTTCAAATCGATTTTTATTCTCAAATATCTTGAATGATATGTCACTAATATAATGACTTAATTAAAAAAAATAAATGTCTTTATTCGAAACTTATTTACATCTTATCTATATAATAAATTTTTGTATGAAATTAAATTTCAATAAATAAAAAATAATTTCCAATACTAATATAACTTAAGTCAAATCTTTTGCTATTTATAATTTAATTGCATTAATATTTTCAACATACTTACAAAGTTAAGCCTTTTTTAACTTTTCAAACAATAATTTCTTTAATTCATGAAAAATATCGAAATTTCACTTATCCAAATATTAATTTAAAACTAAATATATTTTAATTAATTTTCAAGAAAAGCTAAAAATAAATTAAATAAAACAAACTCTCATGAATTCAGGAAAGATCCAAATTTTCACATTTCGTATTTCTTTACACCACTACTTCACGACTTGCATAAATCGACATAAGACCATAATTTACATTCCGCGCTCTACTTACACCATGAACATAACCAATTTCTCCTTCTTTCAAATTTCGCATCGGAAAGTAACAATAAATGAAAAAATCTCTGAAGCATTATTTATATCAAATTATTTCAGTAATATGATCTCTTCTTCCCCACTCATTCGTTGGATCACATTCTATTATCTCCTTGCATTCGTTGGTACGGTAACGAGCTTTGCACCACATTCATTCACTATATTTGCAATGTTTGATAGTTCAAGAATATACCTTCAATAGGCTCATCGCCTCGTGCCATGTAATCCGCTAACCGAAAAGAGCGAGTCAGGCATGAGTACGCGTAGCACACCAAGAGTCGCATTTTTTTTGTTACAATCCTTCTTTCTCTTCTTTCCTTATTTTACTCCATACAGATACACTATTTTATTCTTTTAGATAACTGATAATTTTTTTTCTTAAACAACTAAATAAAAAATATTCATTTTATTTTGTTATTTAACGTATTCACTAGACGATGTGTATTTCTCGATTATGAGGGTCTTCAAATAACTTGTTAGTATATTAACGATAATTTCAAGAAAAACAAACAGAAAACTTTACGTTTTTGCGAATAATATTATGAAGATTATTCGTAATATATTTTAAACTATATTTATTGATTTCATTCGACTATCCAAGGTGTTATTTTCTCTCCATTATATTAATGCGAATATGAACGTATATCATCTATACGATGCTCGATGTTAAAGGACTTTTTAAAAGATTTACTAATAGAAAACAAGTGAAAAGTTTAGGTATAACGTTTTTATTTTTAATTCTAAACTAAACAAATATTTAAATATATTAATTTAAATAAAGTAATTTCCTTGAATATTTTTATGCAGAAATGAAAAATGATTTATACTATTCAAGAAATATCTTCGAATAAAGAATTTAAATTCTTCCACAAAGAAAATAATATGTTTGAACCATAAATTAAAAAAATTATCAAATATTATATTTCTGAATCAATAATTCACTAAACAATTAAACTTTAAAATATCTATATTTCGGCCGAGAAGTTTTATTTATAAATTTCGAGAAATCACGAGCCTGACTCATCCTTGTAATGGCTTAAAGTCGCTTAGTTTAATAAAAAGAGTTCAGGATTGAAAACACCATTTTTCATTAGTGTTTCAAAAATATTATTATCACATTTTTATAGAAAAATAAGTAAAAAATATATTCTAAGAAATATAATTATTAAAAACTAATGAAAATCATTTAATTTAAATATCCGAAAAAGATTGTAAAACATATTAATTACTTTAATTTAATCAGCACCTGTAAGTGAAAAATTTTTGTCGCACATTTTATAATGTACTTTAAATTTCAAAGTTGATTTTAGAAGACCAGAGAATTATACAATGCTTCCAATCAATATAAATCCCTTTATAAAAAGCAACCCACGTGAAGTTTCACAAGGCTCGCACATACGGGTACTGTGATACAGAGGGATAAGATCCACTAATACGGGGTCGCCCGTTACTAACTACAGCCTTTATAAGTTTCTATCATCGTATTATGGGTCGTAGAAGATTTAAATGCCCGAATAATTTTCTATAGATAATTAAACGAAAAAATCGATTCGTAAAAAAAAGTATCGGGATAGAAGTAAAAGAAGAGAGATCCAGATACGAAATCAAGGAATCATCAGTTTTTAATAGACTTAAAACACTGTCTTAAAGTCTATTAAACCATGTAGTCAGCCAATTTATAATAATCACCTAGGGACGGTTCCTCTCTTTTTCTTATCTATATCCCTTACATTTTTACCACCTTCAAATAATACGTCGCTTTTATTCCGATACGTGATTTTATTGTTGCAGTTTATCGATTGTATTATTATTATTTCTCAGCACAACATCCGCAAGGAAAATTCATCTAATTATTTACGAAATACCTATTTATGAGATTTCTAAATATATCGATCCTTGAATATTCAATAATATGAAGATTAAAGTGTAAAATAGAATATTAGACTTTATTGATTTTGACCATTCAAATATCACGATATACTTAAATTCTAATAAAGTTAAAATATTTTTGTAGTTTTAAATAATTAGAAACTTATTGTAAATTACATAAGAATTATACTTGAATTGTTATTATATACACATGTGAATTGAGTCATATTAAATTAATAATGTTCTAAATATTCAAAAATGAAATGATATAAAGATAAACAGTGTAAAATATTTCTATTTTTGAAAATTGAAGCTTATGTAATATAATATGTTTAAAGCATACTACATCGTTCATTTTCTAGTTTTATTGTATATTATCGGTGTTATCCTAACTCATATCATAAATTACAATTTAAAAAATGCCTCTTAGTAACTCTTGACCTAAAAAAACTCATAATAAAATTTAATATATACATATTTTTATCGTGCACATACTATTATATTATATCATTGCACTATCTATTTGTACTTTTATTTTAATTAATTATTTTGGATTTTATGCAGACTAAATCCTTAAATCTTTAAAACTAATAAGACCTTACTAGATTTAATCTTTCCCGCTCTTTCAACCACTTACATGAATTTATAATCCTAAATCGTATTATAAAAGCAAGAAAAATTTGGAAATATATTTTTGAACCCACATTCCACGAATGCGTTTCGAAAAACCAATCCATGTGATTTAAACCTAATCAAGAATATTAAAATGAGAAAAGTCAACAAAAACATATACTAATACATCTTAGTATGTTTAGATCAATTAATCCATTGTTATTATATGAAAAATGTTTAAGCAGTTTACCTGTTTTAAAAAAATCATAAAAATTTATACAAAATATATTTTGCTCATCACGAAATAACAAACCGGTAAAAAAGTAAAAAACGTCGATTATACTTTTTTTTACTGTACGTTAATAATCGCTTAAAATGCTTGCGACGTTCAATTAAATGCGTAAAGAAATTATTCAGTGAAGTAAGTCACAAGTCTTCTCACGTTTTTCACCAAATATAGCAATATCGCACAAATTACAGATCATTGACTGAGCTTTCATCAACAGAAAATTTTTTCTACGCAATCTTCTATCCATTTATATTATTTTTTTTTTAAAAAATATCCTTCTCATAATTCTGATCTCTTCTAAATAGCAGCAAAGCAACAGATATTGTTAAGAAACACTTTTATTTCTATCTCACTTAGTCTTATTTGATAAGAGAATCAACTGAAACGGGTCAAAGCCGCGACCTTTTCTTCGTGCTTCGTTCTGTCATTCTCTCTCTCTCTCTGTTTCTCTCTTTATCTTTTTCAATCTTTCTTTATTTCTTTTTCCAACAGACATAGTAAGCGTACAATTCCTTGACTCGCTTACCTAATGAGGCTAACTTTTTTTGGTACTCCTTTTCTTTCCTTTATCCCAAAAATTATTTGGACCTACTTTCCGTAATTACCAGAATCTTTTAGTAGCGTCAAATTAGGAAAGATTCATAAAAAGGAATTAACAGCATCTTAAGGTGCAATTTATAGTCAGTGTAGAAATTGCTTTGTTATTATTATGTAATTCTATTGTTTGATATAATAAAAAAAATTTTGCAAATCATTAATTGATCATTATTATTTTCTCACTCTTTAATATACTGGATTCTGTTAGTAATATATCAAAATAATTACTCAACTACTTGATTTCATTTAGATTATATCATTATGTTCAATAAAAAATGTCTATAAAATATTTAAATTAAGCTAGTGGTTTATTTTTTAATTTATCGAAAAACATCGCTTATATATTTTTCAATACAGTTAGTGTTTCATAGAAAAAATTTAAGATCTTTTAGTTGTCAGTATTTTCACAATTGTATTTATTAATATTATTTCTATGAAATTACTTAGAATTCTTAAAAATTTTTACCTTTTACAAATTCTAAACATCTTTGGAGGTAATTTTATACAGTAAATGATGCTTAATATTCTTGTTCATTATGAAATATATAATTATTTGTAAAAATATTTATTCGATGATTTTTCTTTTATAATAGAATATAAAGTACCAAAAAATATCTTCTTTTGTCTATTATATTTTGTGTAATAGAAATTAATATAAACTACAACAAATTTAAAAATTATAAATATTTTGTGTTATATAAAAAGGTATATGTGTATATTTACATATTATCGTGATACATAAACAAATACGCTCATGCTACACTTTTCTAATGCAATAGTGCATAATAATATATTAAATTTATAAAATTATTATCTATCATTTTTAAATATTTTATAAGTAATTCGAAATACTATACTTAATTTAAATTATTTTAAATATAACACCAGTAACAATAACAATAATGTTAATAATAATAATAAATGTATGCATGAATTTATAGTTGTAATAAATTATACAAACTATACATCATGTATAATATGGAGAAAAATATCCACAATAATAACTAACAGAATAAATTTCATAATACAAAAAATATTAACTAAATGATTTGTTCGTTTGTGCTTGACCATGTTCAAATTATTGAAAAAAAACATAAATTACCTATCCTATATTATTTCAATTAATGTCTTCATTATATCGACTTCACGCGTGAACTATATGACAAGAATTTTATTACGCATAGTTATTTAACCAACCTCATAAGATTTTATTATTTTATGAATTATTCGTGGGTAACGTTAAACCGCTTTCTAAGGTCATCTACAACTCATACCGATTATAGAGGAGGTAAAGAACATCCCCGCGGTTTTGCACATTCTTGAACAAAAAGTAACTCCTGTGCGTTCGTCTAGTCCACTTATTTATCTATAAGTAACCAACAATCAGCAACCAGGTGCTTGAAGATTTATGCGAGAGTACATACTAGCTACTGTTATAGAAACATCTCTCTATAAATATTTTTCAATATTTTAGATTTATAAGTTGAAAACTTTTAATTATATAGATGATGTTGTTCATAATTTAGAATTCTAACAAACTTTGCATTTTACATAGCTTCGATAAACAAAAACATCTAGTCACACAGTAAACAAAAATCTCATCCATATTTTATTTTCTAATTTTATCCTTGTTAATTATATGTTGCGATAGTTTTCATAATATAAAAACTCTCATCACTAAGCAGCTAGCCTAATTAATACATGTTTATCTTATAATTTTTAAATAATACGATTTTTAAATTACACAATATATAATCGAAGTAAATAAATTATCTTCGTACTTTCATACACAAATTCCTTCAATACTTAGTAAATAATTTAATTTTTTCAAAATCAAGAAATTCGTAGTTTATTTAATATAGAGACTTTTAATTAAAACTAGCTCGAAAAATGTCACTTAAAGATAATAATTTATAAATACAAATTTTTGAAAATAATGTAACAGATATTTATTCTAATTTAAAAACAATAATGGTAACGCATATTTTTATATATTATACTTATATTTTTTATATCAATCATTTATAATTTGATAAAACGAATTTGAAATACTAACCCCATTACCATAGTACCTATTGTAAGAAACTTTCTAAATTAAAAATTTACCACACAAGGATACGAGTATTAAAAATTTTAAAAAAATATTTAAGTATTTTATATAAAAATTTGGGCCTTTTATAAAGCATTTAATATTATTATGAATAATTAATTTTAGAAAATAAAATTTCTTCAAGTCGCTAACTAAAGTAGAATGAATTTGAATGATAAAAATTACCTCATTATAAGAACAATAATCTGGAAAATATTAATGCAAAAGCTAACACTTACAACTATTTAATATTAAAAAAAAAACAATAAAGTAATATAGTTTTATATATTTTCTTTTATAATTGAAACTTCTTTCATAATTAATCTTTAAATTTTTTAAAAAAAACTTCATTGATAAGAAAAATGAAACCAAGTCAATAATATTTTTTGATTAGTAAAAATACGGTAATTTATTTTGATTTTATTCAAAATTATTGTTACCTACTAATTTAATATGTTTATATTTAATTGGTTATCGACAGCATTCTATTTTTTCTTATTAAGGTTAGATTTCTTAATTAATGAACATGGAAAGAGCATTTCCATTAAACATGACTGTTGAGGTTTATTATTGTAGCGTTAAAATATTTACATTTAATATTGACTCGAGTAAATAATACTAATTTTTTGTAAAGAATTTAATTAATTTCTTCTTCCGGAAAAATGAATATAAATAATTTTCAAAAAATTACATTTATTATATTATATCTCTAGGAACAACATTAGCAGAACAAAAATAGCAGAACTTTTTGTAAAGAAGCAACGATTGTTTGAATAATTGACGAAGATTGGGCAAGTTCTGTTTAATCGCTCGAGAACTCAAGGCGAAACAAGAATTAACAAAAAGAAGCCGGCGTGAATGAGTCAAAGGAGTTGGCCATACTGTTGACAAAATCGTGCACGTGTGTTCGAAAAAGAACCAGATGCGCGATAAATTGCGCCAAGGAGCTCTTGAATGGATTGGTGAAGACGATCTGTATAAAGTCACGCGTGTTTCTCTATTCGTGCAGAGATGAGCATCATCTTGTGTGAAGGTCCGTTGGCGCGACTAAGATATCAAGGCAATACATATATGAGAATGACGTCAGAAAGCTGAATGTGTAGAAATGCGACGTGAGTTATTGCAAATAATAAATAATTGTGTAGCATATATCTAGAACGAACGAGAGTTCTTTTTCAGAGATGCCGTCTTCATGCTTTCCTAAACTTCTTTTTATTACCTTTTTCTCGCCATTTCCTAATATTTTTCTTGCGAATTCTTATGCCAGATCATTTTCAATCTTCAGTCCATGAGCTTGACTTGCATGATCAACATGTTCTATCGTTTTTCGAGTAAATACGCGACAGAGATGTATTTGTCTAACGGCGCTTCGGCCATTTCAAATATTTATTTTCTTTTCAATTCAGATGCAAAATACTATTTAACTTGTTTCTACTTGTTATTACATTAAATGCTCGACTCCGTCATTTCACCTTTATTTTCCATTTTTTTATATTTTAATTATTATATAGTAAATAAAATTGCTCATCTTTAGGATGTATAACTAATGAATTGCGTTGAAATAAATTATTATTAAAACTATGATTAAAAATTTAGTTTCAGAATTTTATCTTATACCATATTTCACTATACAATATATTTCATTTAATCTATATTTAACCCCATAAAAGTTAAATGCTCCTAAAGAAGTAATTATTGAAACAAATATATTTTACTCGATTTTTTAAATTTTCGTACTACTACATTTTGTGCAATAAGTAACTGAAAGTAAATGTTGGTAGAAATCTGATATTAAAGATTTGTTCTAGAAAAAGAATAATAAATTACTGTTTATCATTTTCTTTGTTTTAAAAATTGCAAATTAAAACAAATATATAGATTAAAAATAAATTCTTCACATAGAATAAAAAAATGTCATTATTACATCAATTATCTCGTTTTTATAATAAATGTCGGTATTTGTTAAAATTTAAGTATGGAAAAATATCTATCTTTTTATGAAACCATTTAACAAAAGAAATCTAGTTAATTAGAGATAGACATGATCTTTTAATTATTTAAGGATTAAATGTTAATAAACCTAAAATATTTTAAAGTATTATATTTATTAAATCTACTCTCAAATATGAATTCAAGTAGTTACATGATCAGATATTTTATGATAAAGAGTTGTTATACATGAATAACGTAAATAATTTATTATTGAAGGTAGTGGATATATTAGCTGTCACTTGTTTGTAGAAACTTTGCAACTTTCTCTTTTGTGACAGAAGAAATAAGATAGAGAGAGAGAGAGAGAGAGAAACATAAAAAGGGAGGATAAATCTACAAAGAGGTCGTTGCGCTTGCAAGTAACATGGCAGTGACATTACTGACAGCTAACATGTCAGAATATTATCCACTGGAGTAATGACTGCTTTGTCGACTACTGCATTTACAAGTCATACACTCAACTTGGTACAGGCAGAACACCTTCCCTATTGTATATTCAAAAAAGTGAAGAATCAATTATTTCAGATATAATGAACCTATCTTATTAAAAACTTCATATCTAAAAAATGTTAAAAATACGAGTTAATGTAATTTTAAGTAAGACAAAATAATATATGATTTCGGAGATGATTATTATATTTACTTTTAAGCCTCTTAAAATCCTTATTCAAAAAATCAAAATATTCCATGTAATTTTATTAATATGCATTATATATATTTTATTAATTCCTCGTTCGCGTTTATATGTTTATACGCACGTATGTACTTTTAAACAATATATCGCAAAGAATTTATTAACTTCTTAGTAAATTCTTTTTAAAATATTCATTTTAAATCAAATGTAAATCTACTATAATAATATAATACAGCGATATATATAAACAACATTTTATAAATAACAAGAAAATTTTTAAAAACAAAATTTGGAAATTATTATTTAAAGTACAGTTAAATAAAATTTTAGATCAAAAAATAAAAAAATTGACTGTACAATATATTATACATGTATTTAAAATTCAAAAATTAATATTTTATATATTATATTTTATACAGATCTAAATTTAATATATATATACTTTTATATTCAATGAACATTCTAAAAATTCTTTTTAAAAAAAATAATTTCATGCTCAAATTACTCAAAAGCTTTACAGACATATTTAAATTTTATATTAACAATGTATTTTTCTGATCATCGTAATATCAAGATTTCACAATACTGTTTATCTTTATTTTCTAAAACTGTCTTTTCTGTAATTACTATAAAAAATTCTGAAGAGTCAACAAGTCTGTCTTCCACATACTGAAACAAACAGCATAATATGAGACATATTTTGTCTTAAATATCGATGAGAAAACAAAAGATTTAAATTTTTAAGCGGTTAAGTATAATTCGCAAGACGAACAATTAAATTTTAAAACACTAAAATTCTGATGTGTAAAATAATTAATTATTACATTAATGATAGAATCTATATTAATGTTATTATTATAATATTATAAAAATTTATAATAATTATTTTTTATTCTTAAGTATTATTAATAAATACAGAGCGTAACATACCAAAGTAACTATAGAAAATAACTTTTTAAATTTTTTATTTTCTTTTTAAACAACGATTGTAAAATGTTTTGTCATATATATAATTTTATTTACATTATAATATATTTATATACTTTTGGATAAATTTATGTAAAAATAATCAAAAGTATGTGGGCAATATAAATAATTAAGAAGATAATCATTTCATAGAAAATATAATTTATCATTATGAATTAATGTAATACTAATTTAGATTTTAATAAATTAACTGAAAACAATTACCAATATAATATAATATTTTTAATAATTACAAATATTTATGTAATATGAAAAATAAATGAAAAAAATTAAAAAAAAATTATTTATAAAAATTTTGATTTTACTGTATTACAATATATATTTAAAAAATTGTATCAAGTATACAATTTTTTTTATAAAAATATTAAAATATTTATTTTAAATGAACCAAGGTATTGTTAAGTAAAATTACTTAGTTTTATAGACAGGAAAATTTAGGAATATTAATAAGGAAAAATTAAATGTTTTAACTCTAAGCTATACAGATAATTAAATTATAAAATATTCATGGTATTTTTTAACTATTGAGAAATATTACATACATGTTATTACTTGGAAATATTATCCTTTTAAATCACTATTTGTAAATATTGACAAATACAATTTATTATACATATACAATATAATTGAAGGTTTTAAAACAGGATTACATTTAGTAATTTAATATTTTTGTATTAAACAAAGGAATTAATATTGATTTTAAGTCATTCAACGTATATTTAGATATATTTACAGTAAATTTAAAAGAGCGTGTTTGATTTTTTCTTTGTAAAAATAGATTTTGCTATAAAAGATAAATTGACACCCAAGATGATTAACTCTAAGGAACTATAATTCAAGTATCATCGGATTGAAAATAACAGCTTACTATGATAATGATACGCAATCTTATCCTAATTATATTTGAATAGATGAGTTGCATTTGTAAAATAAAATAAATAAAAGAAACAGGTAATAACGAGGATAATTGCTTTTTCCACTATGAGCATGCGTTTCTGAAATAAAGTTGCGCCATTGCGATGGTAAAGACATTTTACAGTATTGTGGTCAACGTCGGTTACGCGTCTTCGAGTGCTACCATTAAGCAAAGGAATCATAGCTCTCAGTGTGCAATTGATAAGAGAAACTGTAGTCACCTTAAACTTTCGGATTGGGTTAGATCGAACGAAGTACTCAGTCTACATGTGAGCACAGGCGAGAAAATAAGAAAATCTTATAAAAGGAGGGAGATTATGCTACTATTGCTGCTTATTCTCAACACGGAAGAAATTTTCTTACGATTTCGACTGTTATAAATGGATTCTAAATAAGGTGTTGGATAAAATCATTCACTAATATCAAATAATAGTATTGTTAGCCTTATTAATGTAGGCCTAAAACTAAGTTAAACTATACTTTAAAAAATATATTTAAATCCAGAGTGGTATTAAAATTCTTTATATCGTGTGTATGTAATACTGCCACACTTTAGAAGTACATGCCACGTATAAATCAGTAAAGCAGCAGATCTCCACAAATTCTACTGTATTTTCTTATTATTGGCAACATAACTAATACAAAAACATACTTTACTGTGACATTTTTTATTATAAAAAAGTAAATAATCTTCATGAAGATATATTGTAAAATGAATGTTTTTATGAAAAATAATGAGAAAAGTACCTACGAGTATTGAATATTCGAATCAATAGGTTGCTTTTATGTATTGGAATCAACAGAATTATTATATTGATACTTGGTATGGCAATTCAAATATAATCAATTATTAAGAAAAGATATTACATCGCGATACATACAAGATTATGAAATATTTAATTCGATGGATATTTAAAATGACAAATTTATAAATTTTAAAGATTTTTTGACTTGACTAAATAAAATTTATATGCAGATAAAAAATAATCTTTTTTACAGAAAATAAATCTTTTCTTATGAACTTTAGGAATATCTATTTGGAAAATAGTTTCGTTTTAATGCATATTTATTTAGGATTTTACTTCCCTAACAAAAAAATTTGTAATTATAATGCAATAATATAAATGTTTATTTTAATATAAATGAATAAATAATAAGTAGTATTGAAATAGTTTTCGTATTAATTGTTTTATCACCGTGGATAAAATAATAATCTTGTACATTAATTTTTTTTTGTAAAACACATTTGTATTATCGCAAATGGTACCTTATAAAGAAAAAAAATTATTCAAACGGAAAGTCCAAAAGAACACTTTCCATTGAAACCAAAAAACATTAAAGGGAAATTTATTGTAAAAAATTAAATTTGAAGGAAGAGATTCTAAAAAAATAGAAAAAATGAACTTGGTTTATTGAGTCATTTAACCTAATAGTTTTATTTACTGCGAGATCACTTAAAAAATATATTTAGAAAATAAAAAACAAACTTTGTTACAAACAATTTTTTTATAAATTCATTATTTGTCAAAGTCATTTTTCAAATTCGTATAAAAAATTCATTAACTCTGTCCATAATAACTATATATTTTTCGTAAAAATGCGGGCATCTTAATCTCGGATTTTCTGGGAATACTTGGTTAGCAGCGATGGGTGAAGCATATGGATAAGTTTAAGTAGTTAATGCCAACCGCTATAATACACTTAGAAACAATGTTGCGATTGGCAGACCAACGTCTCGACGCCACTCGAGTAGCAACGGCTCTTTGCGCACGCACGGCGCAACCCATTCATCCGTATCACAGCCACCGAGAAAAATATTGTATAAACCGATCTCAAGAGCTAAGAACGTAACATTAGTTTCGTATTACTCTCCATCAGTCGGTTCGATTATAAAGGTCAAAAACCAATGTGCGAGCACACAAGTATAGCTTGTTCTCACCGGAGAAAACTTTCTGAGAATTTCACATATAAACATAAATCACGAAAGACGAATGTAATTACGGGTCGGTCACCTAACTCACGATTTAGATTCTGTATCCTTTTTATTTTAGAAATACGAATGAATAATATATGCTATTATTATTTTTATGTTATTAATGAATGAAACATATTTTTTTATTTCATTTTATGAGTCTCTATCATAATATTATTGAATAATTAATTACACCATTTTATATATACAAATAAATTAAAATATAAAAAGTAATTAATATTTTATACACGATAAATAAAAATTAATTTATTTTATAAAAAGCACAAATACATAGAAAATTGTGAATATTTACTTTCAAACTTTAATTTTAAATATAGAGAAAGTACAGAATAAACTGTACACGATTTTATCTCATTTTTAGTACATTAAAATAATTAATAGTACGAACCTAGTAGTTTAAATTAAAATCTATATAATACTATTAAACAATATAAAGACTAAAAGTTTTAACATCATAAAAATAATTGACTATATAAACAATTCCAAGAATGTAGATATAGGTAAAACATTTAAACAAGAGTTCTGTTCTTATTAAATACGAGTGACTCGTCAAATAAAATCCGATAAACTAATTAGTGTAAATACGTAGAAAATGTATTTTATTATCATCCATGGATTCTCATTTTTTGCATTTTTAATAATCGATTATTTAATTATTTTCAATTTGAGGCATATACTATAAAATTAATTTTCAAATAAATAATTTCACTAATTTTATACTTTTTACCAATAATTCTATATCATTGGATATTATTTTCTGATCAGTAAGTACACTTATAACTTTGGAATACCTACAAACAAATGTTTTTAATTTTGATATTATTATAAATTACAAAAAAGGCTTACATAATATAAAAAATTATTTTTAAATTATTTTTCTTTATCAATTTACATAAAATATTCTACATATTTCCAATATATAAAGTATTATCTATAAAAGTTTTTACTATAAAATTGCTCTTTATACATGTTATTTTTATAGTCAGTCATTTAGATAAAATACATTGAATTATAATTGCAAAAGTTATTTTTGAAAATTATTTTTTAAAATTTAAAACTAAAATATTATTGAAAATTATAAAAATAAATAAAACAACAATTTTCATGTTTCTGGATAATTCTTTTAAAAAATTAATATTATCACATAAAAACAAATTAAAAAATCATATAAATAGAAATTTTTTAAAAAATGTTTAAAGCGTCAACATATAGTGAAAAATCCGCGTTCCGATACAAACACAAAATTTAATCCTTAATAATTAGTTAATATTTACTGTGTATCTAAAATGAAAGGCATATAATATTTTAATATTTCTTATATTATTATACCTTTTGTAAAAGAGAATTGACAGATAGAACTAATACAATAGAATCAATTTTTGAAACTTTTTTTCAAGCAAATTTTATACGATAACAATATTAAATAAGTAACATTTTAACTTTTAATAAATGTTAAAATTTAACAAATATGAAAAACTTGGAAATTTATCCAATAAAGTATGAAGTAGGATAAAACAATTTTTTTCGTTATCTTCATTCAGACCTTGTTCAATATTGTAAGAAAATAAGAATAATTATAAAATATACTGAGTACAAGTTTCGATTCATTTAATTTTAAAGCAGTTTTGTGATTGAGAATGAAATTTGTTGATCAAATTGCATAAGTAATATAATTGTATTTAAAATTGTATAAAAAGTGTTTTGTTACTCCTATATTTTAATATATTTACAATTATGATTTTACAAACGAGATCACAAACTAACAACAAGACAATTAAATTATACACAATGTTGTAATAAATTCTGTTGAACCATCTCAGACGTGAAATACGATTTAGAGGTTGAACCAATTGACTTAATATCATAAAATTTCAGAAATATAAAAAAGTATTGAAAGGTCGTTATGTTTACTTTATATTACTTTATTATTTGCTTCAAAATAATTTAATTTATTAATTTTCAATTCAATATACTAAATAAAATAAATTTTACGAGAGAAATTAAAATTATAACTGTTATAAATAAATTATAATATTATAAATAATTTCGATACTGTTGAAATGTAATTTCGTACTATTATGTAAAATTATAAAAATAAGTTTCATTAATAAAACTGTTCTTTATTAACATCAATTAAAAAATGAAAAATGGATTTGTTTCTCAATTT
Organism: Dolichoris vasculosae; assembly: GCA_018907195.1. Classification (NCBI taxonomy): domain Eukaryota; kingdom Metazoa; phylum Arthropoda; class Insecta; order Hymenoptera; family Agaonidae; genus Dolichoris; species Dolichoris vasculosae. Next base: position 227,927 of record JACCHY010000046.1, on the reverse strand, counting down.
TAGTTTTTAGATCTATAGAGATATACACGTCATTACTGAACTAGTCTCCTAATATTCAATTAGTTGAAAAATTATAAGACAGATACATATAAAATAGCGAGTCTAAATAGCAGACGGCTATGTTCTAATTAAAATTACTTTTGCTTGCATACCTGTAAATTTTCATACTCTGCAGAAACGAGGAAAAGCAAGGAGAGGATTCAAGTCAGAGTAACCGACGGCAAAAGGAATCCTGAGCATCGATTTGGTAGGGAGCTGAAATGTACTATATTAGTGCGTAGCCGCCGAATGAAATATGGCCGATGATCTCCATCGTGAAAGAATGCATAAGTAAAGCTGTCAAACTCAGACGAACGCGACGATTTGTAAGTTGTAATTTGTACTATTGGCTGGTACTACTACTGGTTATGGTTACGGTATGATGATTTTTTTAACCGTCCAACCATGGTTTAAATATGGATATATAGTACAGATGTATGTAAGTATCCAGATATCAATTTATTATACGTTACTAGATTTTATAAGTTGTTTATCCGCAGTGCGTGATTTTACTAAAAATAATTATCAAAAAATGACGTTTACACACAAATAGCTTGTTTGGACTACTTTCAATTCAGTTAAAAGCTTCAAAGTATGTATAAATTATTAATCAATACTTGATATATTTAAGCAAACTTTTTATACAATTATATGAAAATAGTAAGTTTATTAATACACTATAAAATTAACATTTTTCCCTTTTGTTTATTTAACATCTTTTTATTTTAAAGTACCTTTTACTCAGATTAAATACTATAATCAATATATTAAAATATCTTGGCGAAAAAATTAATGCATAGAGAATAAAACGAAATCTTTCTTGAAATTAATGTAGAATTATACGTATATAACAGCTTTTAATATTTTTAAATATAGTATTTAATAGCTTTAATAAAATTAATAGTTCAGTATTTCACCAATGCAACATTGTTATTCTTTCCTAACTTATAATTTCATCACAATTTATGACCGTGGTTTTATTTCTTAAAAGTTCAGTAAATGATTTTCAAATAAAAATAAAATTGAGAACATTTAATTTCTTAATAATACATATCGCTAAAAAACCTATTATATGTATATATATATCACGTACATTAAAACTAATTATTTCAAATACGTAAACACAATATACGTCAATATTAAAAAAAATGTATGTATTATGAAAAATTCTTGAGTATTATTCATAATAATTTATATATTATTCAAGTAGTAAATTATTTACCAATTGCATGATTAATTTAAAATAATGTAATTTGATAAAAAAAAACTTATGAATTCGAAATAATAGATAAGGATACAATACATGCTTATCCCAAAATTTATATTACATAAAACTAGACAAGGATGATGATTTTCTGGATATATAATATTTAACGATAGATGTTTAAATATTTTTACGTTTAAATTTTTTACGTTACTAATAAATAATACTAATCAATACTTTATTTGTTCTGGTTAATAAATAAATAATAATGATATAGATTAAAAAATAAAACCGAATCTTAGATCAGTAAATAATTAACAAATAATTACTTTAAAATATAGGTGGTTTTTTAAAAAATCAAATAGCATAACTAGAAATTTAACATTTTCATGTAGACATGCTCGCATATTTTATAATACAAATAGTATTTAAATAAGATTTAATCGTTGAAAATCATGATAAATATTTTTGTGAAACTACAAAACTTATTAGAATAATTTTAATAAAAGATAAATTACTTATCTTCACCTTGTTTTAAAAATTATGGACTATGTACAAATATTTGATTATGAAATCAAATATTACTAAAATTAAGGACATTGTAACTTCCGAGTAAAAAATACATTGTTAGAAGTTCCACTGTTGCGTTTGATTTAAAATTGTATTTATAAATTGTTCACAGATCATCGATATGCATTACATTGCTTTTGCATCTTCAAATAGAGTAGTATTTTTCCATTTTGTGAAAATGTAACGAATTGAAAAAGTTAATAAATGATTAATTTCCAAACTGACGCATAAAAGTAGATGAATACCAAAAGCTCACCCACCCCTCTCCAGAACCATAGAAAATAGGTAACTTAACCTTTATAAAGGCCAGTCAAGAGTTGTAGTTTCGTTGGTCAAGTTCAAATGGAAAAAGAAAAAAACGGAAAGAGTTAATGCATTGAAAAACGAACCTTTAAACGAATTCCGTACAAGGGTCATGCTCATATTCACGTGTTTTCACACGGTTGCTCAAGACTCCGAGAGTCCGGCCTTCTTTTGCTGCTTCAAAGTCGAGTGTTGGCGCCTCCTGGCGTCGCGAGGTTGCTTGTGCCGCCAACGCAGCGCCTCTCCCCGTTCACTCGTACATTCGAGGAGATAGCAAAATAAGGTTCGTGATAGAAATAAAAGAAAAGTAACTGAAAAGCGTCTAGGAAGGGAGAGGACAAGGAAAAGGCGGGACAGGAAGGGGTGGGAGGAAGGGAGGAAAGGGAAATGGAATCGCGCGCGTTTTCAGGACACCGTGCGACGATGCTCCTGATGACTCTTGATTTCTCCTAGGGCATCGTCACGACGCATTGGTGCGACGACGACGATTCTCATGATTCCGAGTCTCGTGGCCGGCGTCCAAATGTCGACCCTGTACTCTTTCTCGAGCGGCGCTGCCATTCAGTCACGGCTATGGCTCGCCATCAATATCGCCGCGCCTCTCCACAGGTCTCGATCGCAATTGGTAGGCAGGTGTGTGCGTCCTCTTTCATTCGGCCTCAACGTTCCCTCCCACTCGCTGATTACAATTGGCGTTCCAATCAAGATATAACCTATAACTTAGCCTTTGTTCTATTTACTGGTAGTCCTCACTAAAAATGCATTACGATGAGAAGCATCAATCTTGCGGTTACAGTGAACTCGGTTGCCTTTAACGTCAAAAATTAAGCACACGCGCGCTTCACAGTAGTGAGACTAAGAAGCAAACGAAGATGGAGAGTATAAAAAACAAAAAGGCGTAACTCTCCCTATTTCTCTCTTGGTGACAATGAACTCGCGCTAATTGTAGCTTCCTTCTATCTCGCGTTTCTTCATTTGCGCTGGCGCCAAGGTTTTCTCATACGCAGATGCGTTTTTTTTATTTTCTGTTAATTACATTTACTTCTCTGTCACCTTTGTTGAATACTCAGTCACTCAGACATTGATTCTCTAGTACTTTGCATACTCAATATCGTTTAGAATTTGTTAAATATCAGTAGATTAACTGAAACATATTAAACGTACATCTTTCTGCCAGTGACATACATACATTTAGTATTACAAGCACGAACGCAAATACGTGTATATAAATGTATATACTACTATTTACATTTATATAGCGTTACTTCCTGAGGTGACACCACGTATCATCTACTTGTTCACTCTCACAAATAAAACGTATTAAACTCTTGATCGCATGACTTCTGCAATTATCGGTGCTCTCTGCTTTTCTTGTTCTGTTGGTTCAAGCACCCGTAGGAACGCACTAAAATAACGAGAAAGAGAGAGAGAGATGATAGAAAAAAACAAACTCGCAACGATACAGTGTTAACCAAGAGGTGTTACTCTGAAAGAGCCGTCAAGTCACAAAAAGGAAGGATACGATGGTAAGTACGTGAAGAGGAGATGAAAATGAGAAAAGCAGGGAAAAGGAGGAGGAAGGGGGAAAAGAGTGAGACGAGGCCCGTGGAAAGAAGAAAAACACGCACACGTCCGTCGTCCGTTTTTCTTGTGTTAGGGCATGGCACAACAGAAGCAAAATTACAATTTGTTACAAAAGCTACGTCTCTCCGTCGGCTCGAACGACTGAGCCCGAGAGTCGTCACATAAACGGAATATCGGAATCGGACAACGGCAAAGGATGCGCAAGAGTGGCGGCGCGGTAAGCAGCCACCCCGACAGGCGTAAGCGAGCGAGCGAGCGAGAAAGAGAAAGAATAAAGAGAACACGTACATGGCGGACAGAGCGACAGCCACCGCCCCCGTATACATGCGTCCCTTTCCTCGCTCACTTACCTCTCTCCCACCTTCCAAACGAAGCGTCCGCCCCTCCGTCGCTCCTTCTTTCTCCAGCGCCTTTGCTGCGCCGACGCACGACTAAAAGAAAATCGACGTGGCTTTGCTCTCCGGCTCTCACATCCATCCTCGCCTAGGTACCCTTGTGTTTTTCTATCCGTGCGTGTGCCGACCAGCGGCGTGGAGGCGGAGAGATTCCCCCCGAGGCGGCGCTGCTATCCTGCATTTTATGTGAACGACTGCGACTCCCTCACGTGAGAAGTTTCGAGAGAAACCGATGAGACCAAAGGATGTTAGGCACGTGCTTTACATTTTTAAAACGATGATGTTTTTTTCAAGATTTTGCTTTTCTTTTTAGTTCTTTCTTTTTCTGATTCTAAATAATTAATCAATACTTGTTAAATAAAACGCTTTTTTTAGTAGATCAATTAAAAACGTTAAAGAAAACGGAAATACTTTAGTTATATAGAAAAATACTTAGAAATTCGTAGAAAGGATAAACGAAAGAGAAGAAATTTAAAAAGAAAAAGGTGAAGAAGACAAAAATAGACTAAATTTATAATGAGCTTGATAATATTTGCAATAGCACTACAATAAATTTCTGGAAAAACTTATGTATATACATAGTATAATGTATTCAATCAAATATTTAACAATAAAATTTGCGCATGAATATTGTTAAAAATGTTTATTCAATTTTTATTACATTTATAATAAATAAATCACTTGGAAGTACGTGACAAAAACTATTTTTGAATAAGGTTCATAAAAAATTTCAAACTAATAGGTAGTAAAAAGTATTACAAAATATTAAGGCGAAATATTCATGGAAAAATAATGTAATAATGATGATGAAAATAAAAAAGAAATTTGAAAGAGGAAAGTTTAAAATGTTACCACAAGAAAAAAACAAAGAAACCTAGGAAAAATTAGAAAAAAAAGAAAAACGAAGGAAGAATAACAGTGAAAAATAAAAAAAGTATAAGGCTGCATAGGACAAACGTAATTAGTAAAAAGTATTAATAAAAGAAAAAAAATTGAGAAAGAGAGAGATACGAGAAAAAACGCGAATCGGTGAGAAAAAGAAAATAACTCATATTTTCCCCTACCTGGGTGTGTCTACTTTTAAGAACCACGCGTTTGCTCTGAAAAGAGTAGAATAGAAAGAGGAAAAAGAAAGCTATTTAGTGAGGTTCGAAGCTACTTACTATGGAAAGTACACAGGCTTGGATGAACAGGCAATTACGCCCTAACCATTTTACTGTTTTAAATATCGTTGAAAGCGAGGCTGTGCATATTCATAGTATACTTACAATAGCGGTGTATACAGATGTATGTATGCGGGATTGTGATCAGCTGTTTTTTGTTTTTTTGTATCATTACGAATTCTGCCTTCTGACGTATTATCGAAGTCTATCAAGTTTTACGCTACGAAACCGATTTTTCTGCTTTTATTTTCGTTTTTCAAAAAAACACAATTTTATTGCCTCACTTTTTTCTATAAGGTTTTATCTGTTTAAACGTAAGTAAATTTTTTGCAACAATTATAAGGCTTTCTCAATATATCGTTTTCAAAAAATACTTTATAATGTAGTGCAAAACCTTCTTTTTAAAAATATTGACTCCACATTCCAATAAAAAGATTCACCTTGATTACCGCTTCGTATCATTTTCACAAATTCAATTGTAGCAAAAGTTAAATTTGTGAAAAAGCTCTCGAGTCTACCGTCATACAGTGATGTTACAACGATTCATTTTTGTTTCTTTATTTCATTTTCTTATTTTGTTTTATTTCTTCTATGTATAGTATAAAATAAGTTCTATTCTTTTATATTATATTATAACGTCAAATTAAAAATTTTAAGTGTCTACGCTATTTTAATATTGAATATTTATATTCATTAATTATTTTATTCTAGTTTCTTTATTTCATAACAAAATCTATGATTTATATTATCTATAATTCGTTTCAATATTAAAACATTATAAATCTATTTTAAACAAAAACGAGAGCATTGAATATGATCTAAATCTGTATTAAATTAGTTTTTAATATTTTTAATGTTTTTAATTACTTGTACATACATTTAAGTGATTTTAATTTTAAATGTAGCATTAAAATTAAAACTTTGTCTTTATTCAAATTAGTAAATATTCATAAAATTCAATTATAAAAAAATATCTGTTTTCCATTTCTCCTTTTGTATATTTCAAATTCAATATTAAACTAAAACATGGAAACATAATAACATTTATACTGATTACTCATTTTAAGAAATCATGAAAATATATTTTTCACGAAATAAATTTTTATCTCGAAGCAAAACACGTCGCCGGAAATGTTCATTGATATGATTTAACATTCCTATTTAACAAATACCACTGAGATGTATATTCCGTCCATAAAATTTCATATTTTCAACAAATCTAGGAACAACAACAAAAAAATATTTAAAAAAATTCTTCGATAATCATTTACATTATATTATTTAATTAATTTCTCTTATTCATTTATAATTATTTTCAATAAAAAAATTGAAACCCATATTAAATATATTTATTCGTTAAAGATAAATGCTATAATATTGTGGATATAATATATTTATATAAATATTAACTCACAATAAAAAATATCCGTTTTTAAAAAAATTTTTAAATGATAAAAGTCTTGATATATATATTATAAATGAATTAACTTAATTTAAGTAAATAATGTACTGAATTTTATTGATTAAATTAAGTTAAAGTTTAATTATTTTATACAAAATTATTTCTTATAAGAAATTACTTATTATAAAGTATTAACATTATTTAAATATTACAAACAAAGTTATTATCGATTAAAAAAATTCTAAGATAAAATCCTGTAAGACATATATATATATAAGTACATATAAATTAAGTATTTTATACATATGAAATTCTTAAAAAATGTAACTCATATCATCGACAACAGAGAAAATATATAACAGTAATTCCCATTATTAATTCGATTTCGAATACGGTATATGATTATATTAAACCTGTTTTGTTCAATCTTCAAAGTTGTACTCCTTGTTAAATTAAGCTAAAATTAAACTTATACTTAAAAAATATTCAATTGATCTAAAAAAATTATTGTTAAAAAAAATTAATAAGAGAAAATTTACTTAAAATTGGTATCATAATTTTAGTGAAAAACAGATAATTTTAAATAAAATCATTTTTCTTACTTTAAAATTTTTTAAATAATGTTATAGTATATTTGTTTAAAAAGGTTAAACGTAAATTTTACAAATTTATTTTCAACAGAAATATAATAAATCGGTTGTAAATAAATCATATTTTTTAAATTTTATTAAAGATTATTAATCTACTTCGGAAATATGTTAAGAGAAAATAATTTTAATTCATAAATTTTTATTACATATTTTATGTGATGATGTAATTTTAAAAAAATTAACACAGGTATAATAACTTGCAATCAAATTTATTTAATGATAATACAACTATTGTTATCTTAAAATGAATGCTAGTTATTAACTTTTCATAATTTTCTACTGTTAAATATTCTTTGTCATTAATAACTCTAATATAAAATGTAATTCTTCAGTTGAATAATCTGAAGAAGAACAGAGTTAAATAAAATAAAAATAAATTAATAAAAGTCAATAGAAAGGTATGTATTAATAATATGTTTTTGCATTGTTATAAAAAAAAATTTCGTAATTTTATCTTGTATCACGTTCATTTTCAAATCTATCTTTCAACTGTTACAGTTATGTCAAAAATCATGAAAAAATCATAAAAAATTTATATTGTAATGAATAAGAATTTTTTATGTGTTTATATAATATTTATATAATTATATAAATTTTATTTTTTGAGGTATTGATAATATAGTCAGTCATTTCTCATGGGTTTTGAAATTTATAGATAAATCTTTAAGTTATAATTTTTACCATATGTAAGACACCGTAAACAAACTGTTATCATCCACATCTTATCCAGCATTTTCCTATCTTTAGAGTTATTCGTAAATATTAAGCAATAAATAAGGTACAGTGATATAAGTAAATAAGCTTTACTTTTTTTACTTCATCATATCTTTGAATATAAGTTTTTTGTTTCTTATCATACAGTTAATTCCAGCTTATTGATATCTTATGTTTGTGAAAAGTTTTAAGTACTTCTTTCAAAAAAATTCGTTAATATTAATACTAATTCTCATTGAAAATATCTATAGAAATACAAAATAAGATATTTAGAATATATTAATTTTAATAAAAAATATTTTCAAAGCAGATAAATTTGATTCTACTAGTTTATTTTTTACTTGAATAAGTTAAAATGTTTTTAGTATCATATTTAAGTCGTATGATTTATACCATTACAAATTTTATATTGAAAAATAATTTCAATAGTCTAATAAGTTTTCAAATAATGTTTTAATATTTTAATAAAATTTACTAAGATATTTAGAAAATTCAAATAAAAATTTGTTAAAGAAGTTCAGAAATATTTATTATAAAAGAAGAAATATTACTTAAAACCTACTCTTATCTAGTGATAAACTTTTCAAAAATACGTTTATTCATAAAAAATGTGGTATTAAAATTCTTATATAAAACTGATTTTCATTAGCTATTACAGGCTTTCTTAATTTCTCTTCATCATTTAGTGCCTCTAAATAGAAAAAATAGAAATATATTTATTTTGAAAATCCTTATAATCGACTATCGTTCTAATACCTAAAAGAATCTTACAAAGTATTTAATTGGAAGAAAAAGCTGAGAAAGTTGACTGTTGCAGCTAAAAAAATGTACATAGCTTATAGCGCCTAATAAGACAGACAATCGCTAGAATAAATCGTTGCAAAATCATTACATAATCATACAAGTCTTTTTAACAAGAATTCAATCATTGTATTCCTCAAATATTAATCATGGTATACACAGATTCTTATATTTTGACATATATCAACTAGACCTACGCCTACCAATCCCAAGAATATATATTATTCTAGATCATTTCCAGCTCAATTATATATACAAGTTTTACGTTATTTATTTTTTTTCAAAATCCTTTTCTTGGAATTTCAACCGTTATTATCGTAAATACAGTATACTATATATAGTTATCTATGATGATCATGAATAAGAGATTTCATTTTTACTCTACATCTTTCAAACTTTTCTTTTTACTTCTTCCTATACGTATTTCATTTTTTATGTTATATGTACATTTCTTAAATTTTTAATTCAGTTATTTTTACATATAAGTAAATATCATGATATCACTACTTTAATCATATTAAAACAAATTATATAAACCAAAACTTACCTGTGCTATTTGTCATTGAGATGTTTCTATTATTATTATTAATCTATATATCCAAACGAATTTTCTTTTAATATTATATGTTTAATTAGTATATTTTGCTATCTTTACTTTAAATTGTTATTTTATAACTATTCAACCTTTACTTGATACGTTGAATTTATCATATTTTTTAATTTCAATCTCATATATGATTTTAGGTAAAATATATTCTAAGTTAACATTAATTAGACGGAAGAGATATATAAAACAAATACGACTTTTGATATTTATCAAATTTATGCACAAAAATTATTATATACACTATAGAATAATAGTAAATATATAATAACAATTAGTGAATTTTACAGCTGTTTTTTATGACAAAATTTTCTTTTTAAAACATATTTGTATAAAACAAATAACTGTTATATAAGAAATCACATCTTTTACAAAGTACTTACTAATATTGTATATTATAAATAATGATAAATATATGAATAGTAAAAAATTTTCACATTATTTAATATTAATATTTTTCATTTTTTAAAGTTTATCAAAATAACAAATACACATTTAAATCTTTTTATTTTAAATTTTATAAATTTAAATATAAAATTTTTCTTCAAATATTCACTTTTATTTATAGACTAAAAAATCGCAAAGATTTAAAAATTAATACGATGAAAATTATTTAATTTTTGTTTTTAAAAATTAAATTTTAATTATATGACTATTAGAATTCAAAACTTCATAATTTTTTATAAGAAAGTACGAATTTTTTTCGTGATGAAAAAAGATGATTTGGAATAATTCGGTTTAAATTTTTTTAGTACTTTAGAGCTAAATTATTAATACATAATTTAATTAGTGGATTATCTGTAATAAAGTAATTGCTAATTCAATTACTTTAGTCATTAGCTTATTATTTTTCGTCGATTTTTCTTAGTCATTAGTTATTTTTATATATTTTTGTACGTTTTCTTTAGTTTTAGCAGCTTCATTGAAAAAACTACATTTTATATGATATGATTTAGCATTAATTATACAAGAATTCTCTTGCATTATTAAATGTCATTGCATAACAAATATCGGCTTTAAAATCATTTCTATCAGAATATGTGTCTAAAAACTAATAGTTTTTTATATTTTGGTATATCTTTATTATTTAAAATAGATTTTTTCTACTTATCTGTTTTTTCTAGGTTATCAATTATTAAAATTACCGAAATTATATCTCAGTAATAACTAGGGCAATCGAGGACTGAAGTATATGAGGCACATTAGATTTCGATAGTAAGGTGTGTATGTATATATAGTGGTTTATCATAACAATCTATCAATAAGTATCATACTATTTTATCATGTTCTGAAGTATTTAATGTGAATATTACAATTATAAGTCGATTTTTACTTTTTTTAGATAATGAAATTTTTATTAATTTGAGTAATACTACATCTCATGAACTGTTGTGTTAAAGTATCATAAAAACTAAAATACTCGAAAGAATAACCATCAAATGTAAATATTTCTATTTTTGGCTATAAGAAATCTTCTAAATTAATATTTGTTGATATTTTTTATTGATTAATTATTTAATAATGATATTTTAACAGGCTTTAATTAATTTATTGTTTATTTACTATGTTAAGACACTCATAATATGAATATTTTAATTCATTCATTCGATTACATGTTCTTAAATACTATTACATAAATTCAAATATTGAAATTATTAGTTCATTATGTACTATAATTCTTAAAAATCTTATAAATTAATCTTTTACAGTACCTAAATTATGAATTGATTATTTAATACTTATTATTTAAAAAAAAAAATAGCTATTGAATTTTTAGCATAACTATAATTGAATTACTCTAATAGTTTTTATTTATGTCAAATTAAACAATAAGAATGTTTTTGCAGAGGTAATAACTTATTATACTAAGCAAAATAATGACAGTTTTTATCCAAAACTATCTCTAATGTTGAATAGGGGATATGATATTTATACTACATACAATTTCTTGATAATTTTCTTTGTCTCGTCTTCTATTTACTTGATAATATCTTTGTATAGTCATACTCGAAATTTTTATAAGTAATAAATTATAATTATTGTCAAAATATTGTTTTGTGGATTATTTTTGGGTACCTTTTTATTTTTTCTTATTATTTACTTTTTATTTATTGTTATTTTTCTGATTTTCCATTCCTCGAATCAATACTTTGAAACTTTTATTCTTATACTTTCTGAAGATTACATACTAAGTATTTTAATTTTATCCTAGCATAAACATGAATAAATTACGTCTTTAATGGAAAGAACAGATGAAAGTTTGATTTATGGTTGAAAAATATCTAGAGCCAATGTACCACGACAATAATATTTATTTCCAAAAAGTAACAACTTTCTTAGGTTTAGATTTAAGATAGGACTTAGTTAACTTTTTAGTAATTCTTGATGAAAAAAGCGGTAGCAAGAGTTTTTATCAAGTGCTTTGTTCAGACAAGAGATAAGTATATTATTTTTGAAAAGAGTTAGAGCGTAGGATACATCGGAAAAAAAGAAACAAAGGAGGTGCATACGTACTTGAAGTCGTGACTGCAAAGTAAAGGCATTGACATAAAGTAGACAAAAGTATAAAAATCGATTGACGGTCAAAAAGAGGAGGTACAAGTCGCGTCGCTGATTCTATAATTAGCATTCGCACGTGACCAGCTGTTTAATGAATGCATTTATATTGCACAGGAGCAAATCAAATGGGGCGGTAACCATCGTTGAAGAAGACAATGGCGAAAGTTTGATAACCGTCATGAGGCGCGACGGATGACCCAGTCACCTATGCAATAGTTCACGACCAGTGATCTTTGATGATGCTCCCCATCATCATATCGAAAAAGATTAAATAAAATAATTTTAACTATAATGTATACTTAAATACTTGTGATTTTTTATTTGCTTAGATCTATAATATTAATGATCATCAATTTTTTTTTAAAAGAAATTTCTTATAAATGCCAAAGGATTTATCAAATTGTTATTTATAAAATTGAATATTTGAAGTAGTAAAAAAAATTTTTATCTTGTAAAAAAAGAGAAACATGTGCAGAAGATAATAAAATTATTTTACACGTAAGTTCTAATGAAGTGAATATTGATTCTCTTTATAATTTTTTAAATAAAAGAATATTTTACAATATTTACTTTATTCTAGAGTATAATGTATGCATATGATAAGATTATTAATTGAAAATATATATATAAACTTTTAAAATTATATAAAGAAAGATCATTATTATTCAAAAGTTTATATACAGTTTTCTTTCGTTTATTGTAATAACCACCAAAGTAGAAGTCATAGTTTTATTAGAATAGATAAAATATATTAAACGTAAAATACATTCATACATTTTTTAATTATACATAATATTATTTGATTTTTATTTAAAAATTACTATTATTTATTAAAAAAATTTAAATAACTTATTTCTACTCTTATTCAAATAAGTTAAAATTATGCAACTGAAAAATAAGTAAAGCTTGAAATATAAGAAAGAAGAAGGATAATTTTGGCAGTTGTAATGAAAAATTCTGGAATTTCCGAACCGTAATTTCTTCTATATTCGCTCGGCAAAGTACGTACATGGAAACATGTAGTTTGTTTTCGTAATTTAGTAAAAAAATTTACATCTTTTTTGTTAATTTATTGAGTTGAATGTATGTAAATTAAAAGAAATAAAGAGCCAGGTAACGACAGCTTGTGTTATCCTTGTTCTTGTAGTAGTTATGTGCGAAGCCTAACAGTATGAACATTTCAAAGTCAAACAAAACTCCCGTAATTGGTGGTCTTCCCTTTCCGCTGCTTCAATAAATTGAATAGATTAAATTCGAGTCGATTGAAACGAAGTTGCTTGCCCGGCTAAGGATAGACAGGATGCGGGAGTGCACACGCGCAGGTCGTAGTTTCCCTCTCTGAGTGGGCGTCCGGTGAGGGCAGACAAAAAGTCGATGTATGTCACTCACCCCTTCTCGTTGCCACCCATTAGACATTGCTATCACGTGACGCAACTGTTTTTATTTCGGCCGCTTGGGCGCGTTTTTGAATTAGTTCGTGTATCATCACCTCTCTTTATTGTCAACAAGTTTATTACCTTGAGCTCCGAGTCAGGCATGTGCTCCTCCGAAAGCCAGACTCATCTAAAAAAGTTAACACCTTCCAAATTTCCAATTACTGACTACTTTAGAATTATTTTACTCACTTTATTCTTATTTTTCAAAAATTCCAGTCATTTGTTTTTAAATGCATATAATTCTTATCGCAATGCAGAAATTGATATGTATTTAAAACATTCCAACTATTTTCACTACATATGACACTTAAGTATAAGAAATTTTAGTTTTGATATTTATTTTGCTTATTTATACTTTTTAATCTTTATCCTCAATGACTATAAAAATACAAATTAATTTAAATATAATTTTCTTATTTAATATCCATACATAATTTTATAAAATAGTTTTAAGTGAATTTAAATGACGATTTATATTTAAATGATTTTTAATTAAATTATAAATTAGATTTAAATATTTTAGACTGAAATTTTTTTATAAAAAAAGGATTCAAAGAAAATGTCATATTCAAATGGTAATATATTTAATAGTTTGAATAAATTGTTTTGAAACTTAATATAGAAATCGTGACTTCTATAATAAATATAGTAATTCCAATGAATTTAAAAAGTAATCAAATTAAAGCTCAATTTTTTTCATTATTATTTTGATAATATAGCTACTGCTTATTTATTAAAACATTAATTTTTAATTTTTATGAAATACAGTCAGAATAATGGTTATTATTTTAGTATAATTTATGAAATCCGTTAAATTTTATAATAAAAAAATTTTTACAAGATATTTTAATAAATATCTCTACAATATTATATTAGCGTAATCAATAATTTACTTTAAATTTGATATAAGAATGAAAAAAAAACTTAAAATAAAAATAATTTTTACTAATAACAAATTTTAATTCAAAATATTCATACAATAACATAATTTGATTTTTATCGCGTATTATTATCTCAGATTTATCTTATCGCTATAAAATTGTAGGAAAAAATAGAATATTCATAGACAATATTAAACTCAATACTCAGATAATATTATAATATTTATTAATTAATGGAAGTAAATAAATAATAAAATATTAATAATTTATACAATAAAATTTTAATCTAGTATGTTTAATTTTAGCAGTGAAAAATTCATTAAATATTTAGAAATAGATTTTGAATTATATACAAATAGATTTATAAATATTCAAAAATATACTTTTATTTTTCATGTAAAAAATTCCAAGAGACTAACAAAATGCGTGTCAAAATAGAGATCAAGCTGTATTGATACAAGAAATTTTTATCAAAATTTACATACGATAATCAAGACAATGCTTATTTATAATAGCTAGCAGACAAGTAATATATGTATAATAGAAAATATGCAAGGAAGAAAAAAAGGATAAAAAAAAGTGTCACCTAGTTTTTTCAAAATTCAACTTTCAGCCTTTCTGCATTTAAAGTATGGAATGGTAAGAGAGAAAGAGAGAGATGGAGAGGAAGAAATAACGCAGCGTTCCATAACTGACAATAATACAGATTTATTTGCAGAATGACGCAACAAAGGAGCTCCAAACTCTTTATATTCTTGTCTTGACTTGAAATGATATTGTTCTATGAATCAGTAGCACATGTAAGTCTGTAACCGAGTGGTTCTTATGAACAAAAACTATTATTAACAAAGCTGCTTATAGTAAGCAAACTCTAACGGACTGTACTTCAGTCTTTAATAGTTGTAGCTCTATCTTTCTTTTTCTACATGTCTCATCTCGGTTGCTCATTGGAACGCTGTAAACTCGTATATTCTTCAAGAATGTTTTGATAAGGCGCTTCACAATAAGTGCTGTCATATATTTACTATGTAAGTACTTTGTTGACAAGAATTCACATTTCCCATAATCGGTAAAGGTGACATGCACAACTAAGTTAAACCTAATAATACCTCTTTGAATAGAACTAATTTACATAATTATTTTATTTATAAATTTATAATTTAAATATATTACATAATATTAAATATTACAAAACTAGATCGAACTTCACAATTCATTAATACACATAATATAAAGATACAGAATGTAGAGTTTAAGTACATTTAATTTTAAATATATTGTATTTATAATATTTCAGATAAGGATTCTTCAAATTCATTTCAAGAAATTTATTAAGTCTATTCTATTTCACAAGGACAAAAATTGATATAAGTTAAGAACACATTAAAAAAAATGTCGATTCGAAGTATTACGAAAATTGTAAATAAGCTTAAATATACAGTTTGAACCATTTTATTCTTTATTTTCTTTATACTTTTCTATGTTCAAATATATCTTATTCTATACAATTAGAAAATTTGGCTTATAAATAAAAATTTTAAAAGTTTGGCAATTTGTAATTGCACTTTCTAGTAAATTTACTTTCAATTTCTTTTAGTAATTGCAGCAAGTGTGTAATATGAAAATCATATTTCTTTGAATTGAATAAAAATACTTAATACTTAATGTATCAATAGTAACAGAAAAAATTAATGCAAAACTAGTTTAATTAGTATTTAATTAATTAAAATCATTTTTACTGTTATTGTAAAAAATTATACACATGAAAAAAAATGTTTTATTAAAATTTAAAAATATAGATTTTATAACTTCATTACTTAAATTCAGGAATTCAAATAATCAAACAAGAGCAATTTTCAGATTTCAGTCTTAAACAAAAAGTTTATGTTTTTATATAATACATGATATTTCAACTATATATTTTTTTATAATGTATTTGAAAGAAAAATATAAATAAACAAAAATCATATAAATTTGAAAGTACGTATCTCTATAAATAGAGACATTTAGCAACTACAATAACATGATTAATGTTTGTAGTGCAGAAAGGGACAGTAAAAAAATGAGATAGTGAGTGAGCAAACAAAACAGTAAAAAAAGAGAGTAAAAGATAGAGTGAAAATTTTAATATCATGTAAAAGAAAAACCTAAATGGACTGTACTATGATGAAAGAAGCTTTTTCCTTTCGTTTCATGTTAATGTTGGAGTATAGTTTTATGTAAACATTGACGATTGCTCACATGAAAATATTATGGCCATCAATAAGATATAGGGAAAATATATGTATATTTATCTTGCAGTGTTCTAAAAATTATGAATATCTCTCTACCAAATCTTTTTCTATTATGCGCTTTCTTACATCGAACTATATAGTTATAGAGATCGATTATAATATTTTTTAGATGTTATTAGAATTTTATTTATTTAATAAAAATAAGAATGTGTTGAGGAAATAATAATTATTAATTATTTTATTTTAATAATTTTATAGCATCTTTAAAACATTTATATTACTTCTAGTTTCTTCTATGGTATAGAAGATTTAATAGTTTACATACATTAACCTTTTTATTTTAAAACAACGATAAGAATCACTTGTTTTCATTTAAAATATATAACTATTTTTTTAAGGAAAAATAAAATAAATGGTTACAAAAATATTATAAAATTAACTGAAATATAACAAAATTAAGATAAGATTATTTTAATATTTGAAATATGCTTTAATATTTTTAAAGAATTTTATATTTTACAAATAGTATCAATGCGGTGTAACAAGTTTTTCATAGAAAATTTTTATTTAATATAATTACTCTTAATATGAATTTATAATTTCTTTAAGTATTTTTATTTATAATTATCTACACACATACTTAGATATGAATATTTTATCGCTTGATTATTATTCAATATAATCATAATAAAATTTAAACAATCTAAAAATATTCATCTTTTGTAAAATTAAAAGTTTTTTTATATGAAAATATATTTTTTAAAAAGTAAAAAATTACTTTTAGTAATTAATAATAAATAAACAAACATATTATAATAAACATATTAGTTATTTAATTTATAAATCTTAATTTTTATGTAATATATTTTTAAATTAATTTATTGTTAGTTTATTGAAAGAGAGCTGTTATTATAATAAATTATTTCAAGTCAACAAAAAATCTAATGCTTTCATAAGGTTTACATAATTTAATTTAATAATAAATAATTTTTCGTAGTGTGAACCAATTCGATAAGATTAAAAATTAAAATTTACGAAATTTACGTAAATTATTTTGTTTCAATAGTGAAAAACTAAGGATTATATAAGAATTTTTAATTTTAGAATTAAATAATAAATTTGTTTAAAATGAAAAATAGAGCAAAAATTATTAATATTTGAGAAGTAGCATTTTATCTTTTTTATCATTAGTAAACGATGTACTTTTTTTATTAAAGATGTTTTACTTTTTATATATACAATTTTTAAGTAGTTAAAATGAATTAAAAGTAAATAGCAATAAATTAATATTAATTTGTCTAAATTGTAAAAATGAAAATAAGAACTATAATTTTCTGTTAGAATTTACTTGATTAAAGTAAATTGTCAAATATAAATAAATTAAGAAGTAAAATAATGAATTAAAATAAGTAAAAGAGTTAATTTTAGAATAATATCATGAAATATATTTTAAAGACTAAGTTATTTATTTTCATATTATTGTTTTATTTTAATGTTATAGAATAATGTACAGAAAGTAGTTATAATCTATTTAATAATTTGAATAATATAATAATATAAATGAATGGTTAATTAATATCGATAAAAGAGTAATATTAAAATGATTTGAATTTTATACTTCAATTAAATTTTCATAATTTCTGAATACAAATATAAACAATCGAAATTTTTTAGTACAAGCTGCATGTTCATAAAAAAAATTTTTATTTGAATATTTTAATAAATATGTATTATTTCTAATATATACAAATATTTTCCAGAAAAAAGAAAATAATATAAGAGAAACTTTTGTTATCAAAAGGAAAAAAATTAATGTATATTTGTTGTGCATATCAAATTTTATTTGGAATTAATTGTAATATTACTTTAATTTAATTTAAATATCAAAATATCTAGAAGTTTTGAAAAATTCAAAGAGCTTAATTGATTATTGTCAGTAAGAAGTAGAATATGAAGAGTCTTTTTAAACTATTTCATCGAGTGTCTTGCATATAATACATTTATATGCACTTATATGAATACTCATATATACGAGTTATTAAACATGTTTTGTTCATATATATATGTTCTTTTATAATACGTGATAATTTATAAATATGATAATTTGTGAGAATTTACTCGTCGATTAATGTTAGGTATGTAATATATATTTCGATTTATCATATAAGACAATTTATTATAAATAAAAGAAAATAAAAAAGGAAGATTGCTTATTGTTTGTAATATATTTATACATTTTTTTATGATTATACAATTCATAATTTAATTGGATTTATTAAAAGTGCTGGAGTTTGTTGACAGTAAAACGTTTTGTTAATAATTTTATTTTAAGTTTTTTTTAAATATATACATTTTATTATATCAAATAAAATAAAATTATACCAAGTAATATTTTTTAATCAATTAAGTCTAAATATTTTGAATTCATTTTGTAATATCTAAGGCGTTTTCGATTATTTTCATCAAAATACTAGTATAAGTCTCGTAAATAAAAAAATTGAAACTGAAGTATACAAATTTTTTTTAAATTATTAGAAATAATAATAAACATTTAGATGTAATATTCTTAGTTAATTTTATATTGAAGATAAAATTAAAAATAAGAAAAAATATGATATATATTTTATAAAAATTACATAATCATAATAAAATCGCGTAATAGATTTAACGAAAATAGTTATAATTCATTTGGCAAAGAAAAATAAACTAGTGGGAAAAAATAAGTATTCATTAATTTTGAATGTATATAGCGTAGAACTAGTAAAGGTTTTGGAGGGTTTTCAGGTAGCCGTCTCGAAAATGAGGCTATTTTTTATTGGCTCATCGTGTCGCACTCTCTCCCACACACTTATACACGGACGTGTATTTACGTGCGTTAAACTCAGTCTTTTACTCGCAGTTTACTCGCTCGGTTATTTTCGTCGTTAACAGCACCAAGTTCCAATCTTTTTCTTTTTTTAAGAATCGCCTGCCTTCGTGCACCATAGGTATGGTATACAAAAGTAAAGAATTGAGAGAGAGAGAGAGAGAGAAATGTAAAATTTGTAATGCTGGAAGCTTGCAAGCAAAAACCTGACCTCTCGAACAACTGTACGCCATGTGTGCACCACTTGCGCTCACTTTTCTTTCTTTCTTTCTCTCTCATGCCCCTTCCTCTGTCGTTATATTTTCAACCATCTCTCTTTTTTCTTTCAGTCGTTTCCACTGTATATGAACGCATTATGTTCTACCCAATTCTATACTTTTACGCAGCTCCTCATTTTCTGACATACGTTGAAGAAGACGTTTTTATCCGCGCGCTTTGCTCGCTCCAGTCCTTTTTATTTATTCCGTTGAGAACCTTAAAAAAAGGAACTATCAATGTGGTGCTTGCTCTACCTAAATCTCAAGGTTAAAAAGATATACAGAAGAATAACGAAAAGCTTCCATAAGTTTTGAATTTAACGAAAATCAAAATGCGCCAGATCAGCCAAACAAATTTCGACTGCTCAAGGAAATAGTTTGGCTAAAGCCACCTCTTAGAAGATATGATAGTGGGAGCATGACGGCTTTCGATATTATTATAAGCAATTTATAGCGAGCGAAAATAAATAGAGAAACAGGTATGCTTCCCAATTAATTTTATTTCTAGAATTATGAAGACGCAGCTGCAGAAAGAGAAATCAGTCTATGTTGAGTCCTGATAGTGCGAGAAAAGAAAACAATAAAGTGTGGTAATTTACGGAATTGATATATCACGATATAATTGGTATATTACGACTCTCTTAAAAACAAGTGTATTGTCTTAAGCACGATTAGATTGTCTCCTTTTGTAAAATCGTGAGGTATGGAAAAGGAAAACATTTTATCCATTTTCTATATATAATAAAAATACATAAAACGTTATAAAAAAATTTGTTCTCCCCTAACAAATTCTCATGCACAAAAAAAACTTAATGAAAACAAAAAATATAAATAATCTGTATGAGAGTGATCGCTGTATATAACAATATATTAGTCATAAATAATTATTATATGTAAACTCATTAATTATTATGTTTGAAAAAAACAATATATTGTACAAATATTGTCTTTATTGGGTTCAAATAAATAAACATTAATAAATAAAAATAAATGAAATATCTAATTTTAGTTTTAAAAAAAATTTCTCAATGAACGCGAATGCGAAATAAAACATTTTTTATAATATGTAACAAGTTTATTCCAGAAAATCTTGATGAAATCGGGATACTGATTCGAAGCTGTGACTATTGACCATCATGTAAGGACAATTGCCCTCTTTGAAAAGCGGAAATAGAGGAATATACATTGGCCCCTTCACCTATTTCTTTTCATTACTTAGAAAGAAGAGTGTGATTAGAAAAAAGATGTCGGGTTCTGTAATAAGGACCATCCTTGAGACTCTAAAGAGAAAAAAATATGTCGTGTGTTTGTAGGCGTCTAAGTTTATATCTTTTTTTAATCTATGATGGTAATTAAGACGCTCGAGTATTCAGGTTCGATATGGTTTGGGTAAAAGGAAGAGAAAAACAAGCGGAATAACTCGATGTGAAGTGATACCATCACTTTCTTACTCTCATAAGTATATAAAATGCATGAAAATACGAGCCTGAGTGTAACGTTGCACACGTTTACAAACGTTTTTTTCCTTGACTGAACGTCCTAAAAAATTCAATCTTTTCTCTCATGCGTTAAAAGATTTTTATCTGGAAGATAAGTCGCTTTTGACTGCCGAGATTAATGGCGACGTGCGTGATGTCGCAACTTTCGATTTCTTATTCATCCGGATTCTAAACAAGCGTTCGCTTATCGTTTTGCCGGCTGGAGGGACATATAAGGGTTGGCCATTCGGAGTTATAATTTTTCGAAGGCTTCATCAACGATTTTTTTACTTTACGGACAAATTCTATAAATACTATATACTATATTCGGATTGTTACTATTCACACGACAAAATGCGATACTTTATGTAAAAGGTGAATTTATAGATCAGTTTCTTTCCTTAAAACAAAATAGTTATTTCTATTATTATAATATATTGAATTATCATGAATCCCAAGTTTATACTATTTTAATAAAAATTTAGTTTAATAATTCTTTGATAGCATAATTAAAGAAACAATATTTTTACTTACACTCAAAAACTATATTGTTACTTATTCAATAGTGATATGCCTTTTTTTACAGAAAAAATTTAAAATTAATTTCAATGTGCAAATAATTAAAATTAAAACTTGAAACTAAACATTGCAAAAATAATTGCTAAAATTTACTTAACAGGAAGAATAACATCATCCTATATAAATTATATTAACTTTATTCTGTTTACATAATGTATAATACAGATGAATGTAAATTAGAATATTATACAAATTGAAATATATGGGAAAATGAAAAAATAAGTATTTTTTTGATGTTTTTGAAAAAAGATGCAAAAATAAGATGGAAATATTGGACAATTCTTGAATGTTCCATATTCCATATTATAATTTCAGTGTAGCCGAATGTGATATTTTGATTTTTATATAAAATTCAAAACACGAAATTAAAAAAAAAACAATTATAAGCTTCACGAAGAGGAAAAATGGGCGAATAACCCTATTAAAAACAGTAGGTACTGGCATTTGTTAACTTATTTTTTATATAATTAAACAGCATGAAGTTTTTTGCGAATTACCCGTATCTTACTGGGATTTTCGGTAATATACACAACTGACGAGTAAAAAAATATGTAATACTTGTGCACAAAAACATTTTTTTTATGTCCAAAAAAGCTGAAATATTTTAAAACGTAAATACTTATATGTTACAAAAATATTAGTCACCAATTATTAAAAACTAACCAAATATTAAAATATTTATAAATTTTGCTAGGAACTGTTAGTAATATATTTTATTCATAATGTATTAAAATTAATTATAATAAATGATTTTAAATTAAATTATTTTCTATTCTGTAGAAATTAATTAAATATTGAACAATCGTTTATCAAAAATAAATTGAAAGACTCATTTATAAATAAAATTTCTATGATCGGTCTATAATTCATTGCCTATAATATAATTGACTCGTAGCGTTATCAGCTCTTAATTTATCTTATTCGTGCTAACACTTTTAGATCTTTTAAATATACCGTGTTTTTTTAATTTGCTTCTTTTATTCATTCATCAAAATTTTTAAGGTTCAAAATACAGACAAAAATTACACGTGTAGGTTATTTGTTAAATATAGCGTAAAAGCAGGCTTTAGGTATATCAAATATTTTTTCTTGATTAACACACGCTTGAAAATATACTTTTCAAGTAGTCGGCGTTATTGAAAATTATTTTAAAGGATAGCAAAGTATAATTCGAAAAATAATCCTTTATTACTCATATGCAAAATCATCGGTAAAGTTTACTTAAAAAGTTGAACTTAGCGTATTTAGCGATTTTTGCTTTTTTAAAAATTATAAAAGCAAACTTTACTTGACAATTAAACAATTTCTCATTATACATATCTATTTAAGTATTCTTAATTAAATTATGTATTATATATTTATATATACTTATATAATATTTCGTAAATTATATAGATCACATATTAAAACAAAATATGGATAATAATTTATAATAATGTTATAAAACGATTTTTTTTAAAAAAGTTAAAGAAAAAATATAACTTTTATTTAAAAAATTTCAGCTTAAAATAGCTTTATAAAAAAAAGAATTCATAAAATTATAAGTAAAAGAATTAATAATATGTTATTGATCATCTTATATATTTATAAATAAATGAAAGATTGTTAAAAGAAAATATTGAGAAATAATTTCATTCTTGTGTACATTGAAAATAGTGAATTATAGGTTATCTATCTAAAACCGTCAGTTTTTAAATTTCTAACTAACTTCATAGAAAGTTTGTGCATTTAAGAAAATATTGATCATAATTAATTGTATATCAATAAAATATTTTTATTTATACGATATTATTTATACGCAAATTTTATGCTAATAACAATACTACAGTTTTGTATTTTTTACATTTGAAATTTTAAAAATTTGAGAATCATTATATTACTTGTCAGTATTATTAGTTACTTTATTAAGCAGTATAATCGCAGTATAATAATATTAAATAATTTTATAAAACTTTAGATGAATTTTATTTTGAGAGAGTAAATATTTAAAAAATTGATATATATTATATTTTTTTAAATAAAAACTTTTTTAAATATAAAAAATAACTTAAATTTAAACATTTAAATTATGCTGAAATTTTGAAAATTGTTGATATTAAAGCTAAAAATATATATTAGCTTGTGGAATATTTCACGTGGTTACTCGTAGTGAACTGTTACGAGTAGGTCAGAAATTTTTAACAAAAACAATTAAGTACTGCATGTATTCTAATTCTAATTTAATATTTTTAGTATAAATACATAAAGACGCAATTAATAATTAAAAATCAAAGTTTAAATATAAAATTATAGTTAAATTACAGTAACATTACAAATTTTCTTTAACTTATAATCTTGATAAATGAAAAAATTGTTTCGGCTTTGTAAATAGTTTTACTAAATTGTATTTTTTATTGTTTTTATTGAATGTAGTTAAAAAAATCATTAATAATCTTAAATGCATCGATGTACTTTAATAATGTGATAATTAAAATATGTAACCAAGCTTGAAGATTCAGAGTTTTTATTGAATGAAGTTAAAAAAATCATTAATAATCTTAAATTTATCGATATACTTTAATAATGTGATAATTACAATATATAAAGAAGCTTTAAGATTCAGAATTTTTATTAAACTTCCGTTGTTTGTCAAAAACGAGTTTCAGATGATTAAGATTATACTTTAATCACTCGATAATTAATTTTATTATAAAAACACATATTTTAAAGAAATTTGATCGATAGATTTGTATCACCGAAAACATCACATCAGATATCTATCTATGAAAATTATTATATGATTGTCGATTTAGACTACTATATAGTATTGGTATTCAAAAATAAACTTGTGAAAAATCTTAACGTTTAATGTTAAGATTAATTTACAATTCTATAGAATGTTTAATTGAACGCGTGAAAAATAATTTTTTTCACTATTAAAATATAAAGGTTTCAATTGTGAATAAATTGTTTTACTAATTTATGAGTTACATACATGAATCATGTTCATTCAAAGTAATATATATATTGTGTACGTCCATTTAGATTCAATAAATTATGGTAATATAATTTTAATTTTATAAAATAAATATTTCACTACAATAATATTAGTTCTCTTAAATAAAACTATGAAATAGCAGATCTAATAAATCTTTCGAAGCCAAAGTTCGTAAGACTTCTTTTAAACTGTAACCGGTAAATGAAGTCTACGAGCGTCTTTCCAAATCAGTAAAAATTTTTATTTTCTGCAAAAGATTATCAACACCGTGAATAACAACAAGTGTTCATAAAAAAAAATAAAAAAATAAAAACCTTGGAAAATTGACACGGCATTCGTCACGAGAAATACGCGTACAATCAGTATAGAGTATATATGTATATATGCCTTGACGCAACTTAAATTCTGTTTTGATATTGGCCGTTCGATAAAAAACTCTTTCTCTCTTTCTATGTTACTCCAGTTATGTTCTACTACCGTTTATTTATGAATTTATAGTGTCATCGTTGTTATCGACGTCATAATGTAATTGGAGATTCCGCAGTCTAGGACTGGGTTAAAGGTTAAAGACGATATTTTTTTAAAGGTGCTATATATGTGCGCGTGCAAGAGAGATCCAAAACACTATTCAACATTAGCTGTTGCAAATTTAATAACTAATTCATGAGATAGATATATTAGTATTATTACTTTAGTATACTTTATCGTGTTGGTGATAAATTTTCATCATCTTAAGCTCTCTGTATACATTTTATTTTTCACTATTTCCAATAGTATTAAGTAATATTTTTTGTGTATTAATATCTAATAAAATTTGAATAAAAACTAAATTTATAATATATTATTATGATTTTTCCATTAAATTGCATTCTAACGAATTTTTTAACGTTACTTTCCTAAATTCCGTAGAAAATACTGTTGTTTATTTTAAATTATTATATAAATGTTGTACTTCGATTGATATAAAAAATTATTTGTTATATAATGTGTAATAAAGTAGTTATTATAAAATATGACGTTTGACTTAAATCAAAAAATATTCAGCAAACATTTACATATAAGAATAATACGACATACAAGTAATAAAAATATATATTTACTGAAAGAAAATTTACGATTTTTATGCTTTATACAAGATTATTTTTATTATATCGATAAGAATATTTAATTATATATAAGTTGTAATGTTTATGAACAAATAAAAATATATTAAACAGAATTATCAGAAATATATCTATGTGAAGTATAAAATTTATTGTCCGATAACGTTGAATTCTAAAATTTTGTAATGTATTAATATATGCGTTTTTTATTACGAGTTTTTATACTTTCCGATATGATTGATATATCTATTAGTTCTCATACTCATTTGGCATAGTTTTAGTAAGATAGATCTGATTTAAAATCCCAGAGAAAGTTGAATTACTTGCACAGAAAATTGATAAAAAAATCTTAATTAATGACAGTCACGTGTTTTATTAACTGTCAGTTTTGTTTGCAATAATAATAAATTTTGAAAAGCTCGTGTAAAAATAATTTTGTTATTACACTCTCTTTAGCAAAATATATTACCGTAATATAGATTCAAGTATAGCATTACAATGTATAACAAATAATCTTTAAGAAAATGTACTAGATTCTATTATTTTATGCAGTACAATTATATGGTACTATAAAATTCATGCAACTGCATCTTATGAGACTAGAATAATATTATCTTGCAATGAATATTTGTATATTCAAATATAGAGAACAGTTATTACAAATTTAAGTATCAGTAAATATACTTTTTTATTGAAATTATATTAATTATCCATTTAATTAAAAAACATTTTAATTATTTTCAGTTAGAAAAATTTTCAAATAGAAAATACTCGATATTAAATTTAAAAATATAATATTAATTATAAATGACCATGCAATGTAAACATTTTTATAATTTGATTAATCAATATTATTTAAGCTACAATAAATTCTTAAAAAAAATTAACGTAATAAATTTTTATTTATTTTAATACTATAAATTGTTATTTTACCATATTTATCTGGTTTAAATTTAATATTTTTTAAATAAAATATGCAGCAAATATTAAAATAAAATGTTCAAAGGCTCTACAAATTATTGACATTCTAATGGATATATATAAAAGAATATTTGTAATTTAAACAAATATTTTTATACATAGGCAATTATTTTTTATTTTCAAATTCAATAGTATTTATTCTAATTAAACATGACTATTATAAATTAATTAGAAATCTTCTATATAGATGATTAAGATTTTTGTAGAAAAATAAATATGTAATTAATTAATTAATTAATCCTTTCTATGTATGATTTCTACACATAATTTTTTTAAAAATTTTGCGATTACTTTCGCTATGTAAATTATAAGAATATATTTTATTTGTAACTGATTAACTCAAATTTAAATGATGATTAATTATGATAATAAAAGTTTATAGTACATATATTTTTTGATAATTAATTAAGAATTAGTAATTCCAGATTTGTCTAGTAGCATTTAAAAATTTGATTTGAAAATTCATAAATTCAATTATATTAAAAATTAAAGTAGTTATTTTAGAAAAATATAATTTTTTATTATGTAGTACGTGTATTTCTTAATTATGATATATAGATATTTATAAGAATTCTGTACAACGTAATTGAAATCATATTTTACAATTTTGATTAATTGATATGACATTTTTTCAAAAATTAAGAAGAAATTTAATTAAGACAGGTATTATTGCTCTAGGTATTTACAATAATTTCAATATTTATAAAAATTATTATTTATATTTAAAAAATTGTGTTTCATATTGTTTAAAATATTTTTTCTACATAATTTTAATTGTGAATATAATTCAAATCTTATAATGAATATTATAATTTGACATTAATTTAGCTTATTATAACAGTTAATATTGGAAAAAAGCATAACACATTATATACGAAATATTATTATTTTTATATTACAGATAATAAATTATACGTAAAATTAATTTGAAGAAGGATATTGCTACGAGACTTATATATTAAAACTATATTAAATAAATAGTTTACTAAGTCGTAGACTAAAATATAAAAATTTTATTTTTATTGGTTTTAAAAAAATTTCATTAAAAATAAATTTTATTCTAGTAATTCTATAAATTCAAATAAAAATATGTAAATTTTATCCCTATATTATACGTATTGTTATTAATATATATTAATTTACGTCTACAACTGTAAACATATTTATTTGATGTAAAAAATGAAGCTATGAAAACGTAAAAAAACTTCATTAATATCAAAAGAGACAGAGAAGGATCGTAAAAATGAATTTAGTCAAAAGAATATTTTTAGACAACCATTTACATAGTTAAAAATTATTTTTAATAAGAAAATGATTATTTTAAACATATTTAAGCATTTAAAAACACCTAAAATTTTTTGATCAATATAAATACATAATTTATGTACAAATAATAATTAAATTAATTTTTCCTTAATTTTTCAAAATAAGTTTTATTTTTATAATTAATCAGTTTTAAAATATATTTTATTGAATCTTTTAAATATTTGCAATAAAATTTTGGACGATTTTAAAGAAGGTTAATTGTATATAAATATAAATATCAGTTGTTATTCATAAATTGTTTTAATAATATTTAATAATATTTAAATTATAATCATAAATGAAGTGTAACAAATATAAAATAACTTAAAAATTCAATTTTCAAAAAAATACTTATGTATTTTTTTATTACAGATTATACAGTATTGATACATAAACGATTATATATATAGAATATATTTTTTTTCCATAACATTATTATATGATGAAAAAAATTAAATATAATTATTTTTATTTTTGAGTGTTCCTCATCGTGTTATTAAAAATAGAATGTCTATTAATCAGATATAATTTTATATACAATTTTATATTTATAAGTATTATATATATAATATTATTTAAATATTGCATCATTATTTTCAATAAAAATTTAAATATATATTTAGAATAATAAAAGATTTTTATTATCGATTATAGATGCTTTTTTATATTTAGTATATTCTTATTCTATCTTTAACAAAATTCTTACTTTTTTATAATTTGTAACAGAAAAAGAATGTGAAAAAGAATAAATTTTAAAAATTAAAAAAAATTAAACATCTAAAAGAGTATAAAGGAAACCAGACAACCAAAGGAGAAAGAGATAATAAAACCATTGAATAATTTACATAGTTCAGTAATATTTATCTAACTTAAATTCTCAAATTACGAAAAGAGAAACGTGATGAAATTTTTATAAATACACATCTATATTAAATTAAAGATTATTGAAAATACCTGATTTCATTTTATATCAATATTTACTTTATGTTTTAATGATTTAATGAAATATAATTAATCAAAATGGAAAGAATTATACGGAATTAGTATTAAAAAATGTATCAACAAAATCATCATTATTATAAAAATTTTCAATTTCAAGAAATTAGTTCATTATAATTTTTTAATTTTTCTCGAGTATTATTATAATAGAGTTATGAGATTTTTATGGAATATTATTCTTTTTATAGATATGTAAAGAGTTACAAATAAAAACCAGAAAAAATTAAAAATACTGAGTATCAAAATAAGTTTCTTGTTTGTACCCAATAATATACAATAAAAATATAAGAATTAATAAAAACCACAAAAAATTAAAAATACTGATTATCAAAATAAATTTCTTGTTTGTATCCAATAATATACAATAAAAATATAAGAATTAGAAATTTGCGGAATGTTTCCGAACGTAGATAAGTGAATCAGTGATCAGACTAAGATCATTGAAGAAAAATCGGATGCGATCAATAATTAGGTGAGAGGTGACCATATACTTTTTTTGGCATTTTCTTTAGTAAAAATTTTAAATATCTTGTTAAATACATCGGCTTATTCGTACATATATTCAATTATTGTTTACTTTATTATTTTATGAATAAAATTATCGATTATATTAAATTAAAACTAATTATAATTAAGACGAAATGTTGAAAGGAAAGATCAAAAGAAGTATTAAATTAAGTTAATAGTATAAATTATAAGTCAAATGAAATTATTCTTATAATAATAATTATTATTATTAAGCAGTTTTCATATAAAGTAAACTAATCGTTTAACTCTTAATGTTTTAATAATAACGAATAATATAAAAGATTTGTATAAATGAAAAAAAGAAAAGAATTTGTTTTATTTACCTTTTTGCTAGTGGCACATATCTGCTATATACTCTAAAAATAGGTAATTGAAAAAAAGTATTCAAAGCTTTAAGAAAGCACTGACTATTTGTTTAAATTATAGGAGTCACGATATAAGCAGTATAAACCACTGTTTTCAAATAAAAACTATTGAAAGAATAATGGAAGTTGTAACAAATAGCATCAGCGAAGCGAACTGAAAGTAAAAATGGAATTGGTGTATGTTTGTGGGGGGAGGAGAGAAATTGCAAAAGCTTGAATGTGTGTTAGCTAGGCTTTTCCTTACTATTGACCTTACCTTTGGTTCCGAGGCAATGGTCGCCATATGGGCAACAGCAGCCCCTCAGGGTAATGAACGTGTTGTACCTCCCGATTCAATTTTTTTATTATAGACTATTCTTTTCGTTTTGTACGGCACGAGTATATCGTATGCAGGCCAGATTTTAAGGTTCTTGGCTCTTCTCTCTCTCTTTTTCTCTTTGCTCTTTCTTTTTTACTCTTTTTCTTTCTCTTACTCACTCCCGTTTTGTTTTGCTCCTGTATATATATATCTACGCACATGAACAGGAACAATGTATATATGTACAATATGCGGTTATATGCACACACGTGATAATAAGCATGTGCTTGCCAATGATAAGATGAAAGAAGATGGATAGCATACTGTGGCCATGTGAGAACTTTGTTGGACGAAGTCTCTCATCTTTGTTGGAGTGTGTATAAAGTAAGTGGATCTTTTCATCCTTGCCTTTTGTTTCATTACGAATTTGATCCTAATTTTTTTTAATTTATATTCACATTTATATTTACATTTATATTTATTTTTATAAACATTATGTTAGATTCACACTATTTCATACCTTTTATCATTTTTCTTGAAAGCTTTTATCACTTGAATTCCATGCAAATTCGTCCCTGTGCTATGAATTATTAATTTATCTTACTTGATTATACTTAATATATATATCTTTCAAACAAACAAACTACTATAAAATTAAAGTGAAACTACAAAAGAAGCAATATTTAACATTTTAAGGAAAATAGAATTATATGATTACGATGAATTACGAATGATCTGTCGTATTAATATTAAAAAAGGAAATTATTTCATATCTTATAAAAAAATCTGTGAATATTGTTTATGTATTTATTTATGTGTTTATACCTTAAATTTTTATATTTATAATTAGTTATATCAAATGCCTTTAATATTTTATATGCAATTTTGTCTTTTTTAAATGGTGACTTTTCATTAATAAAAAAATGATTTCAACTTTATTTTGTATGAAAAAAATAAAAATGAAAATATAAATATAAATTGCAAAAGTATATATTTTTTCCTTGTTTTCTTTTCCTTATACCTTATTTATTTATTCTCTATTTTTTAATAACTTACTGTGAATATATTTAATATTTTACTTTTCATTCCCAATTCTTTTTAAACATTTTTCGATTTTATACTACATTATTTCTTATTTCTTTATTTATTAGATTTTATTTAACTACGTACTTATACGATTCTTTATTATTTTTCATCTATGTGCACAAATCCATATCTTCTTTTACATTTATATACCTATTTTTCTTCTTACTTCTTATTAATTTACATAATTATTCTGTATATTATTATCCTTTTATGTAACTTTATCTTTCTTAATCTTTTATTTATAGATACTCTGCAATAGTTTTGAAAATAGGGAAACTTTCAATAAACAAAACAATTAGTATGTGAACAATTAGTAAAAGTCTAAAGGGTATTTAAAAAAGAGTGGAGTAGCATGATTAATATTAGCATATATTAACATATTTGCAAAGTATTGGTTTTATTATTTTATCGATTAAGAATTTCATGCTCTAAAATTATATTACTAAATTGTATTGTTATATAAATATCAATCATTTGAAACGTATATAATATTCTAGTAAATTGAAAATATCATAAAAAATAAAAATAGTTATTCTTGATTTAATCAAAAGTTTTTAAATATAAAATCTAAAGGCTTAATTCCAAAAGTTTTATTAAGCATTTAGAATTTATTTCTTACACTAATTTTTTTTTAAGAAATATAGTAAACGATAGGAAGAAGGGTTAAAGAGATCATATGATAGAGAAATTGCAGCGTTGTAGATTCGAGAATTGAAATAGCACATCAGTTTCCGGAATAGCACGAATTGATAAATAACTGATGATAAATTGCTCATAGAATACGAGATGTATAATCAATGCTACAACTGTGATAATGAATAAAAATGTACTAATAATACATCACTTAACATATTGAAATTTTTCAAAATAATAATGTATATAAAGACCTTAGATTTATAAAAAATTGTACAATTTAATGCATAAAACTGGTTGTAAGATGTTTACTTTTTTCGTTATATTTATTTGTTAATTTTTGCTTCTAGATCCGAGTAATTTTTAAAGAAATTTAAGATTTTGTTATGAAAGTAAGTTTTGATTATAATAATTATTTTTTAAATGAATAAATAAATTAATTTCTAAATTTTAATTTCTATTCTTTTATAACGATTAAATATTTATATTGAATCATAGTTTTTTATTTAAATTGAATTATTAATGTTTACTCAGAATATATAGTTTTTTTAAATGAGAAGAAGAATGAAAAAATCTTTATTATGTAAATAATGACATGTAAATTCCTGTTTTTTCTTCTGAAAACTTATCGCTAAAGAAATTAGAATCAAAATATTGAATTACTTATATTGAACCTTTTGTTGATATTATTTACGTAAAAACATAATAAATTTAGTACTGTGATAAAGTATCGGGCCCAGTTAATGAAATAATATTAAAAACATTTATTAAATATTTTTATTAATTTTTTTAATTTTGTTATAAGGAGTACACATATCTAAATCACAAGACAATAAATAACAGAAGAAAGTAGTTTGTACATTATAAAATATTGTATATAATATATCCTTTTTCCTCTCTTTGTTTCACCAGATATTTTCTACTGAAACCTTTGTTTCTGCTATCATCGAACAATTGTTTCTCGATTGCGTGTCTGCATGTATCATCAAGACGCAGAGACATGCACAGCAGATTTACTGGCAATTATAAAACTGACGACTCCATTTTTAGCGTTGTCGTACTACCACAGTAGGAATCTCTCTCTCACTCACTCTCATACACACACAATTTCTTCTACTTACATATTTCTAAGAAGCGTGAGTGGCTCTTCTTGTTATGACCTCAATCAAAATAGTGATTTAACGGCTTGTGAACTCGATAGTAACATGCTTACAGTAAGAAAACAAGAAGAAACAAAAGAAAACGACGTAGGAACTGAAGTGATCACTAAAGCCAAATAATAGTAGGAGAATCAATAGAGTAAAGCATTATGAAAATCTGAAACGAACTTGCTTAATTACAAAGTATTTATGTAGATTGATTTTTGATTAAGAGAAAAAAAGTATTGTTTCTTTCTTCGTGCACATTATTGCATTCGATACTTTTTTCACAGTATCCATCTGTTCAGTTTTAATTATTCTTTTCTTAAAATTTACGAAACTCTTCAATTATTTTGAATAAATAATTAATTAAAAAAGAATTTTTTGTTATTACATTATATGAATTTTTAATAATTATAACAATAAGAAACATCAATTAAAAATACTTGTTTTAATTATTTATAAATTATTTTCACTAAGCTTTTAAGAATAACTAAATTAATGTAATTTTCTAATTTCATTGAAAAAACACTTACTTGATTATTCATATTGATAAAGTTTGATTTTATCAAATATATTTTTTTCTTTTATTTAAAACAGTATTTATTTTTATATACTTTACTAATAAATATATTTGTTTTTTTAAAGATAAATATTTAAAAAAATTCAAACTAAATGTTTTTATTTATAAAGAAAAAAAATATAATATAATGAAGAATACAATTAAATTTATAATATATAATAGATGAAAAATCTAAACGAATAATATTATCAAAAAAAAGGTAAAAAAGGCTGTCAAAAATAGGACATAAATTATTGAAATAATCTTACATTATGGTGTTCGTGTTCTATGTACATAATAAAATATGTAATCTATTTCAGTAAAAAGTAATGAATAATTTTGTTCACTCAATTCAAGTTTCTCAGTGTTTGAATCTCAATGAAAATATATAATTTTCAAATTAGAAAATTCTTTCATTTTTCTCAATAGATCGATACAATAAAAATTTAATAACATTTTTCAAAATCAATTTTTAATACATTTTTAAATCATTTATTTTTTTTACTTACATGATATTACTTCTTATGATTAAATTTTCATTTCAAATTTATTTATACAACCAAATAAATAAGTATAATTAAGTTTCACTTCATTCAATATTGAAACATTAAACAAATGTTAAATGTTGCTTAAAGAAAGTGGGGTGCTATTTTCTTTTGTCTCTAAGAATTTAATATCTCATCCAAAATAGACAGTAATTATATTATTGAACTAATTTAAAAAATAAGTTAATATCGCAGATTAGTTTTTGGTCTTGAAAAAACATGCGTGGTGATATGACGATTTAAATTAATTGAGATCTGTATGTAATAAAAGTATGATTATTCATGGCGAAGAATTCAGTTTTACACTTAAACTATTATAAGACACACTTTTTTTCATTTCATTGTAGAACAATTAAACCTTATGTTATACACCAATTTTTAACACAATTATAAATTATTAATATATATATATATAACATATAATCATGCAAATATTATTATTTTTGTTTTATGATACAATTAAAATTTTATTTATATACATTTTTATACTCTCTGGGAACTCATCGTTAAATGTTATAACATTTAAGTAATAATACTTACTAAATCGTTGTTGAAATTTTTAGCAAAATAGTTGGAATAGTTTATTTAAATACATTTATTCAAAGAAAAAATATTGAAAAAAATATTAAATGGTTTAATAGAAAACTCTTATGTTATTAAATAAGCGAAAACATAAAATGTATCTCTAAAACCTTATAGGGCAGCTCAAATCTTTGAAATATTTTTTTATAGATAAAAATATATATCGTTTGTTTTCAATCTATTGCAAACTATTCTAAAGAAAATAAAATTGGTATCAAACATCTACGTACTTTATATATTACAAAATTATTCTTAAAATTAATAAAATTTTTAATAAAATTTATTAAAAATAAATACATTAACAATAAATATATTAAATAGATATATATCTGCATTTGATATTTTGTGCAATTATTTTTCGTAAACTTATAAGCATAAATTTTCATTGTATTTTATAAATATTTAGCTAGTTTTGTTAGCTAATAATGTTAAACATTACTTATTGAATATATTTACAAAGTATTTTATATAAATTTATCAGTGCTATATATACACATTTTTTATAAAATAATTTTAATTTTTTGGTCAAATTATATTATTTATATTGTAATTGGTTCATAGATTCTTTTGTATTATATATATATACGTTATTAATTAATTTCCACTAGTTATTTATATTTATAAACTTAAAAAATCGTATTGAATTTTATTATAAAATATTATTTTATTAATATAAAAAAACTGAATAATATTTCCAGAATAGAAACATGTTGATATAACTATTTAATAATCAAATCATATAAACTTTATATTATTAATTATATTACATGTATGAAAAGTTTTTTTTGATATTTTACTAATCTTTTAAGATAATATTCTTCTAAGTAATATATTAATAATTATGATATCTAAAAATATTTATTTATTTTTTAAAGTTAATATAATAAACATTCTATAGTCTAATATTAAATTTTTATATTATACTGTAATGTTAAATTGTTTTTTAATAACTAAGTTATTATTATAAACATGTATTATATGTTTAAAAGATTTGAACATATTAAAATTTTTGTATTATTTTTTAAAATAAGCTACATACAATAATAAAAATATCGTGTAGGGATAGTTTTAACACATTAAAGAAATTTTTTAAATTCATAAAAAACTAACTTACTTTACCGAGAAAAAAATAAATAATGTTATTTCTAGAAAATATTATAATCACGTCTTACATTATTTTTATAAAATATATTTTTCCTTAATACATAATATTTATATAATTAAAAACATTTATGCCTCAAATAGAAACTATCATATTAAAAAAGTTATAATTTGGTTACTTCAAATAAAAATTATATTACACATTAAGTTAACTAATACATGAAATCTTTAAGAGACACTTATTTCATTATTAAATTTATATAATTAGATATATTAGGTGTATATGAATATTTTTGTATTTTTCACAGAAGATATTATAAAGATGTCTTTCCCTAATATAAATATATGTACAGCTTTTCAATAATAATACAAAATTATAATTTTTTAGCCTTTTAAATAAATTATAATGCATAAAGTTTTGTTAAATAAAAGATAAAAGTAGATTTGCTTAATAATAATCATTTCATTGTCATTGTTGTATGTGATGAATGTCTGATTTTTTTTTCTATGTCATTTTTGTAATTACATTTATTCTTTAACAGCATATAATTAATATATATGACACTTCAAGTTAAAACAAGAAAAACTTAGTAGAACTAGAAAATTACAATTTTTTAATAAAAAAATTTTTCTAATCATTTGAATCGATTAAGAACTTTAAATTAGTGTATTGATATTCGCAAAATTCTTGGATCAAAACAGATTTTTTTGGATTATGATATTTGGATAGAGAATATTATAGAAGAGAATGTATTTCAATTATAATTAAAAAAATTTATTGGTAAAATTGTTTTGTTTAAATATAATAAAATACTTTTTCTTTAATTATTACAATACTTTAGTTATAAACCGAAGACATCTAATCTCATAAAAACATTTGAGATGTTATTATTTTTTCTAAAGACATTTTAAAGAAACTTTGAATAGTTACAAATAAAATAGAATATATAATGACACTTTCACAGTATATTAATAATGATTTTCTGAAGTATCGAAGTAATAAAATAATAAAATATCCAAATCATACAATATTTTTTTAAATTTTGTATTCAATGGAATAAATTTATTATGTAAATTGTTCCTGATAATTCATAATAAATATTGCAATTGAAATAAAAAATGGAATAAAAATATATAATCAATATTAACCGCTATGATATACTGAACTTAATATTTAATAGTTAATGGGTTATAAATAATTTTTTCAATTTTGTATAAATTGATAATTATATTACTTAGAAATATTCAATAAAACACTTTTATACTGTGAATGTTTCAAGCATATAAATGTCAATATATTTTCTATATTCGTCTTTTTTGTATTATGCATGTGTAATATATTCTCATATTTTTTATACATGTTTTTTTTGTACGCTTGTAATAACGAGAAACTTTTAATCACTATGTATTCCATTTTGATAATTAACTAAACGTAGCTACTTTCTGTAAACTTAAATCCCTGGTACGATAAAGCGAATGTCGAAAAATATAATACGTTTGTTTTAAGTAGACAAAATTATTCTGCATTTTTGTATTTATACAACTTAGATAATGACTCTTATCGCTCTTCTGAATAAATGACAGGCACCTTTTATGCAGTTTTTATTTATTTCTGATTTAAGATTCATCTCAATCTTACAATCAAGCGCTCATATTTATAAAGTATAAATAAATAATATACTTATTTTTTAATAAAATATTAATATGAATTAATATGAATAAAAACTTCAAAAAGTTCTATTTATTTTCTTTTGAATAAATTAATAATTTATAAAACCTTTTCGAAATATAAATACATTGAAAATGCATGTCTGAAATTTGCGTGGACAACATTACATTTATGCGCTTATTTGAGCGTTGAATAAAACACATGAAATGGGCCAAAACTCAATACTCACATAAGCGAAAACAAAAAGATCGGACTCTCAAATGCTAATTCAATAGCTTACATATGATCATCACACGAGTTTTTACAACCAACGAAATGTGTCTGCTGATTCAAGTATAGTAATAAATTAAAATCTCGTAGTTTGTTGTAATATTAATCTTTTAATAGTAATAATTAAATATTGGTCTCAAAAACGGATTAATTTTAGAGCCATTTCGGTATCCATGAAACCATTTTCCGTGTTTGAGGGAGTACAAGAGGTGCGATTTTTTTGTTTAAGATAGAAAAAAGGGCTATCTGAAAAGAGTGAAATATATATATATGTTTATATATACTGTATGTGTGTAAGAGGGGAAATATTGCAGGGACCTGGCCGCCAGCCCCCGGTGAAACATCTAATGCATTCATTATTAGGTAGACATCGGGAGATACATATATTTAATAAAAGAACGAAGAGAGCGCTCATCTAAAAGGGCTTGTTCTGATTTATCGATCGGTGAATTCAAGGCGGTGCTGGAAGTAGATGAAAATCTAGTCTCAGGGGAATGAGTACGCGCCATGTATACTTAAAGGCAGAGGGTAGGTGAGTGGTTCTGTGAGCGCACATGTTCGCTATTTTTGTACACATATGAAAAACTCACCGGTCCAGGAACAGATTTTGGCTTCGATTTACTTTTATCTATTTTTAAAAACATAGTACGGCTTCGTTTAACTCTCACATCTTACAAAATATTATCTGTACTGTATCGGAGAAAGTAGAGTCATTTTATAAAATGAGAGCTGACTGCAATTTTAGCTACTACCAACAATGCGATTTACTTTTATTAAAATGGGTAGTTGGTACAATCTTAGTAATTTTCGGTTTGATAAATGCATTATATCTTTTATAATATTTAAAAAAGTCAAAAATTAAATTATTTTTGCACAAATTTTGCATATTTACGTAAAATGTTTTAATTTAATTTAACTTATTCAATTATTTCATAAATTATAATTTCGTGTATGTTGATTAATAATTTAAATATAAAAATTTATTTTCGTGAAAATTTTTATTCTAAGTTATGCGAAATCTAATGTTTAAATATAAAAGAATTCTATGTTAATTTTTAAAATAAAAATTATTCCTTTGTTACGAAGTAAAAATGTAGCATAGTTGAAAAGTTATTATTTACACATCATTTTCTTGTATTGGAAAAGGAAATGGAATTGAAATAAATTTATTATATGTAAAACTTGATTTAACATAAATAGTATAAGAGAGTAGTAAAATTGATGGTACTGTTGATTTATAGTTCTCAAAGCACATGGTCATTCTCTGTAATTGAGAATAACAATTATTCTTCAAACTTACATTTGCATCACATATGGATCATGCTCTAAAATTTGAGATACTTAAAAATTTTGTTAATTTCAGTATCCTTTACTTTCAACATTCACTTTTTTTATAAAACCTTTAATTTTCTAAATATAATAATATATTTTAATTAGATTTAACCTTATTTTATGAATATGATTTATTTATAACGACTACTTTCTTAACTGTTGAAAAGATAAAAAATAAAATGATATTTGTAATATTCCTTAAAATAAAAAATAATTTTTACATTTGATATTTTTTTTCTATATTACATAAAATATTTATGATGCTTTTAAAGATTATTTTTTTAAATATTGTAATAAAACTTTTATATTTATACTAATTATTTCTCTCATTTATTATAATAAATTTTATAAAATTCCAATTATATGAATATATATTATATTATATTTATTTGTGTAATTAATTGAAATTTATGCTTTCTTCAAAAAAATCTATTTTTGTTTTTATTTGAATTTAAAGTAAACTATATATCATAAACTTTTTTTGTCAAATTTAAAATAGCATTGATAATAATGTAGTAATTTTAGAACAAAATAAATTATAATTCAATGTAAAAATGTAAAAGCTACAATATAAATTATACATAAATATAAAATTAATGTTATACTTATAATAAACAATATTTATTAATGTTCATAATAATATACACATCTTTGTATGATTCATTAACCTTTGATTCATATATTGAATTCGAAATATTTCTTTTAACTAAAAAGTGGATCTGTTTATAAAACTTATTGTTTATTTGATACATATAGATAATATACATTGAAAAATGAAAACTGTATTTATAACCAATGTCTATAACAGATAAATAGTATATTTCTAATCGTTAGAAATTTCTGTAATAAGTTCGTGTATAGAGTAAATTGAGATATTTAATGTAATTTTAAAAGGTTTAATTAATTATTGTTTTGAATAAAGCTTTATATATTTATATATTTTAGTACAGAATTGAGATGTTTTGACAATTCAGGTTTTAAACATACAGTTTGAATTTTTTAAATTTCAGTAACATCATTAAAATTATTATATAGTACATGAACAAACAAATATATGAATTCCTACCACTTGCATAAATGAAAATTTATTCTAAATTAAATTTTAAAAATAATTGCTTGATAATCCTTTAATTCATACCACAATGGATATTTACAAAAAGGGCATTGATTAAAGGTTTACAAGTTAAAGCGGTTCTTCGTATTCTTAATCTGTACGCGAATAATATCTCTTGTGTATACTATTGTTGTATTGTAGTATAGCTAAATGCAAGTATGGTTATATTTTTATGTACCACAAGGGTGATCAAATGTAAAGAACGAGGAGGAATATAGTACAAGATATAGTCTATACACACAGGCAATCACATGACTTATAAGCTTGGATACATTTGTATAGTATAAAGCAAATTTTTTGATAAACTAAATATTTTTAAATTTTTTCCTTGAAAGTTTTATAACAGTTGCATAAATTTGAATTGTAGTTTATGTATAAATATTATCATTTCAGAAATATTAATTCTACTAAAAAATTTGTGATTCAAGTTTAGACTAAAATTTCCAGTTTCAATAATAAATTATACTACTATAGATATTTATGACTTAAGTATCTTTATTTATTATTTCAATTATAATTAATTTAGTAATTTTAATATGTATTATTTCTATGATTTCAAATATGTTTAATTATATTTAAAAATAATAAAATAAGTATAAAATATATTCTTAGATATAGAAAATTATGGTGTTTGATATAAGTAAAGCCCCGATTAAGCAGTAAGTTGAACAAAGCTGAATTTGAATAATTACTGTTTCGAAAACAATAATAACCGGAATGGCTGGCTAAAAGAACTTCGCTTTCTGCAAAATAAAAAATCTTTAAAGAGGGTGATCTTCGAATGTTTGTTGTGAGTCGCATTTTTTACTTCCATGCGTAAGAATTAGCGATGCCTCCTTGTGGTAGTGAGAGGTAACGTCATCTTTACATTATTTTAAGCAGCTTCAATTCTACGTAGCTTCGGCCTTTTTATTTAAAATACAGGATTCATTTCTTTCGACTTCTAAGAGGAGTTTCTTGAAACTCATTTAATGTTTTAATTCGAATTCAATTTCTTTATCTACCCTCTAGAATTTTGTTCAAGTACAAGAATACAAATTTTTTTTTGAACATTTCTAAGTAAACTAAGTTTAAACTTATTTAAGTGTTAATATCCTTTATTCTTTCATTTTTTAAGTTTACAATTTCTATTATTTTATATTTTGTATAATTTAGTGACTGAAATAAAAAAAAGAAACTATAATGTCTGTGAACAAATAGCTCAAGTAAACCGAGACAAACTACTGTTGCTCGTATTTTCCATCATATTTGTCTAATTTTGATAAAAAGCATGGATTATAAATTGAGATATTATCAGAAGATCATGTATTGTGATTTATAATTTTTTTAGATATAAACATTATTTATTTATGTAAATGTTATGGTATAACTCGTGATACGGTTTCAATGAAAGTCTATTAAAAACATTTCAATTTTAATTTATTACGGATTTCAATTTTAACAAGCTTATACGATTTTTTTAAATCCAAATTTTAAATAACTTTTTTAATTAAATTTTGAATAGAATCCTCAGTTATTTTACGCTACAAAATTATTTAAATTGTTGTTTAAGAAATAAATAAGAAAGTAATTAAAAATCATACTGTAAGTAAATAATACTAGAGCACTTTTTCGCAATATTAAAATGATGATTCTTGAATTATTTTGAAAAAGTGTTAATACACGGATGGTGATCCTAAAATCAGAATTTTATTCAAATCACTTTTAAAAAAAATTTTATGGTATAAAATTATAAATCTTAATTTATTCATTTATTAATACACATATGGAGCTATGAAAGAAATATATTACGTAGTTGAACGCGTTTTATGTTATACGTCTGAAAAACAATATTGGTAATAGGAATAAGAACTTTGTTAAAGTTAAAAAACGTTTTATGAATATTATTTTTGTATATATATATGTCATTTATTGAAATCATCTTATCATTCGTTAGTTTTATTTTTCTCCAAGTTGTCTATTTCATTTTAACAGTCCTCTTTCCATTATCTTTCATTTAATAGTTCTCATGTCTCTACCATTATTTAACTTTCTCTAGATTTTTTCTAAAATGAACTAGTTTTCTACTTCAATCTTCTCTTTTAAGCTTCCTCTCTCTCTTTTTATCGCTCAATAGCTTTCTCCTTCTTGTTTTTCACATCTTTTTTCTAGGCCCCTTTAAACCAGCGAGTGAGTAACCCACAGTATTGTGAATGTGTATACATATAGCCGAGCATGAAGTTTGATGCTCCGCATCGTTGCTATCCTCTTCAATTGCATTCAAATACGAGATATGAGTGCAATTTGGACGGGGGTTCATACACGTTCATGTAATCACTTAGCACAAAAATGTAAAATAACGCAAGAGTAAAAACAATGTATCGGTGAACACAATGTTTCGTGCAATATTTCACTGTCCGATACAGATTTTAAAGTTTCTTCATGACTCTTTCCTGTTTCTGATATACTAATTTCTCTCAAACTCTACCGATTCTTAATACCAATTTTCCACTTAAACAACTTATTTTTTCACTCCTAAATCTATTTAAATATACATCGTTGAATGATTAATTCATTATGAAGGATAAAAGTTAATTTGTATTGAAACAATTTCCTTTTGTATTTTTTAATCCACGCCATTAAAGTCAATATATTTAATAGAATCCTTATATGAAACGACTCAATCATTATCAATTAACTTTAATACATGTGTTGCAATAAAACACAATTGGCTTCTATAAGAATTACCTTACGATTTCCTTTTATCGTAATTTTTGCAAATTATTTTTAGGATTTCTTTTAGATATCAATGGTTCATACATTTCTTTTATTTGATAAAATAATTGATTTTTTTTTATAAATATGAAAATTAAACCAATAATCTTATAAGTTTGCACACGTATATAAATAATCTCACTTACATAACCGTTTCATTTTTGTACATAACAAAATATTATTGCAACAATATATTATTTTTCTTATCGTACTGTATTTTCAATTTTTAATACAATTTAATATATTTAATTTGAATCATAATATAATTATTTAATTATATAAATTCCGAGACTTAAAAATAATTTTTATCAAACTGCTTCAAATATAAATTTAAGATTTACTAATTTTTTAATATTAACATCAATGCATTTGTAAGTCAACGTAGTTGAACTACGAATAAATTGTACTTGTTTGGTAATAAAGTTACTTCAAGCTTGATGATTCCTCAAACACACATTATTTTCTCAAAAATTTTTATGGTAACGATGAAAATATTTCTTAGCGAGATATTTTTAAAGTTATATTGGAATATTTGTAATGGTCTTTTTAAAATTTATATAAAAGACTTGTACATTTCTCTCTT
The DNA here is from genome assembly GCA_018907195.1 of Dolichoris vasculosae. Classification (NCBI taxonomy): domain Eukaryota; kingdom Metazoa; phylum Arthropoda; class Insecta; order Hymenoptera; family Agaonidae; genus Dolichoris; species Dolichoris vasculosae. Next base: position 184,282 of record JACCHY010000046.1, on the reverse strand, counting down.
AATCATATATACAATTTAAGTTGTATTGTATGCAATATAATATAAAATTATGTTGATATTATCTAATAAAATTTACCATTATTTTATTAACAAATAGAATTATATTAATTTTTTAATTCAGATTTGTATTGAAAATTAAAAGATTAAATAATTAAATTACAAATATAAATAAATTTTTTAATTTGTAGCTACCTGTTTTATATTTTCTATACGTAGTTAAAAATTATATATTATAATATAATATACTATTCATGAATATTTTTTATATTGATTTTATAAGATAATATATGAGCTTGTTTAAGATAAATTATTTCTTGAGTCCGTCATTTACCTACCACATGAATTTTTATTAACTCATTAGTTGGTTCACTGAATTTTTACTTATTGATACATTTTATATTTATACTTAAACAAAAGTATTACAGAATAGTTTTAAAATAATATGTTTCTTACGAATATTTTAGTATCCTGCTTATAAATATTTATATTATAATTTTAATTTTTAGATTTAATTTAATTAGCTTGCATCAATTACTACGAAAAATTACAGTAACAAATTGTTTATTGAATATTTTATCCTTTTTTTATATTTGATATCATTATTATATTTTGAAATAATAATGAATAATTAAGGTTTAAAAAAAATTTTCTCATGTAAAGTGTTATATACATATACAGCTCTATATACATCAGAACTATAGGAAAATTCGTAATTTAAATTATTTTGTTTATTATAAAATGAACGTCAAAAAAATTTTATCCATTCCTAAAAAATTTTGAATGAAAAATATAAATTACTTGTGTTTAATATTTAATATATTACTATTAATATAACTAATACGTAAACTTTTATTTTTAATTTGTTAATAGATATCGAGGAAGTTTGAAATTTAGTACTTAGCAATAATACTTAATCTGAAGTTTTTGTTAATAAATAAAATATTTTACAGTTATTTAATAGTATCTAATTATAATTCAAATATAATAATATAGTAGATAATAATGTAGTAGAATAATAATAATAACATAATGATGTAGTAGAATATAGACTGTTAATGATACATTTTTTAATACAAAACTGTTTCAAACTTGTAAAATGAATCAACTTTTGATTTGATCTCGTATATACATATAATTTATATGTGTATATGAGAAAAAATTTAATTTTTTCAAATTAACAACAATTTTTTTGATATTATAATTTGAAAATAATATTGATAAATTTGAATATTTGATATTAAAAAAAATTAAGTACAAAAATTGGAAAGAGTAAAGATTTATAAAATATTAAAAAAAGAAATTCTTTTAATTTTTGTATATTTATACTTAAACATGCTTCTATAAATAAATATTGTGATAATGGATTCATTGATTCAAATTTTATATTATACACATATAATATCTATGATAGAAATTACATATTTAAAAATTTTTATAGCATATTCTTTATAATACAAGCTTAATATGAATAAAATTAATTTATTATTAATTTTTAGGAAATATTTCATTGCTTATTCACTGTTAAAAGATTAACAAACAAAAAATCTGTTGATAATTATATATTAAAAACATAGAAAAGATTCAAAAATTCAAACATAGATTTTTTTCAAAATTGTTTTTAATGCGGCAGATGTTTATAAAAATATTTAACAATGTTTATCAAGATATTTATTTTTTAAAATGTGCTTTGCAAGATTTACAATAAATAAAAATTTAATAGTTCCATGTGTAAATTAATATGAAAAGATTATTAGAAATTGAATAGTTGTAATAATAACTATAGTAATTAATATAATTTTTTATAAAGATATGTCCATGTAGTTCAGCTTTATGAAGGCGAAAGGAATAATTAACGTTAATCTTAGAGAATTCGCATATCAATGAAATGAGATTAATAATAATTAATTAATTAATTATCAGACTTTTTTGGTATAAAATATTTACCAATGCTAAAGAAAAAGTAGAAGAGAAGTTTGATAACGGATTTAATAAAATTTATACAGAATTACAGATTACTGAGTTTTATAAGCAGTAAAAATGTTTTTAAATAATTTGTAATAAATTTGTTTTAAATAAATTTTAGATAAGTTTTTTGTTACTTTTCAAAATATAGTAGTTTATGTATATTTTATTTTATACATCTTTTGAAGAATATAATTTTTTAAAATTATATGTTTTGGAAAAACTATTGTGAAATGTTCTCTGATAAAACTTCTTCATATCTAAAATACAAATATAAATTTATGTGCTCACATGCACACAAATAAAATAAAAATAATGTGATAGTTATATAAAATAAAATAAGTCAAATTTATTTTTCTCTTGTAATAACCTTTCTATTATTGGAAAAAAATTATAAATTATAATAACATATTTTTCAAATAATGGTACACATTCAACATACCTTTTTTCTTTTTTTTATTTCATTCTTTTAAATCAGAAAATAATTAATATTTTACATTTACCAATTAATGAAATTATTGTATATGATATTTATTTTCTACTAAAGTTATTTGTAATAATTCCAGAAATCTAATATATTACTATATATATTATTAGTATATTTATTTATGAAAAGATAGATTATTTTACCAATAGAATGATTTAGTATTACAATCGAATGTGATATTCATAAAAAGAAAAATCACTTATATGAATGAATTGGTGAAAAGACGTAGAAAAATTACTTGTAAATAAAATTTATTTTTTTTTGTATAAACAAATCAGTAACGAAAATGTCAGAGAACTATTATGAAATACTTTAAGATTTCTTTATGCTTTGCATATTTATCTGGTAAATATTAGATAATAAAATATTTTAATGAAATGATTATGAGAAAAAGTTTATTGAATACATTTAATTTCTTCAACAAATAAAATAACAAGCATTTAGAGTAATGTGTTTAATTAATTTATATCTTATGAAAAATACATCTAACACTAATGAATTAATTTATATTTGAATGATTATAATAAGCGATATCAACTAAAAAGTTAGCTTTGATGAGTCAAATGTGCAGCTATTTCTAAATCAAGACGCCATACTATTTTATTTTCTATTATTGATAAATTAACGATCATTATGTGAATAGGTGTTATTGCAGATCTAAATTTTGTATTTTATTATTTTTCTTAGTGAAATACGTATTATGAATATATACATCTTAGTATAATAAAATTATTTTGTATTTGGACAAAATCCAATTAAATTTAAAATAAAAATTAGATAATAGTTTTAATCTGTTTTTGAGGTCAGGTGTTTTTATACATAATTTGATAAAATAGTGAAGCCTCACAATAGTTATAAATAATAATATTTTACAATTTAATATATCAAATTATAAACAATCCTTCCAATAAGTTTTAATTCTCCCATTTTTTTAAATATGCTGCATGTATATTATATAAGTATAATAAAATTATTTATACTGATTCAGTATTCTAAATTTTGATATTTGAAACGAAACAAATGTTTTTTTTTAAATGTAGATTGTAATTGTTTTCAACCTTGAAAAAATGTAGTTTTGTCAAAATTTCAGTTATTTTTTCCCACTTGGCCAAGTACAGTTTAATAAATAAAAAAACCAATTATTTTACAAGTTCATAGATTTTTAATAGAATTGAATGAAGTTTTTAATTACAAACATACATTATTTAATATAAGAATAAAGATTGTATGACGTTTGACTTTAGTTATATTGGTTATCTATATTATAAATTATCAGTATATAATTCGAAGAAAGAGCCATATATTTAGTGTTGGTCCATTGTATAGGTTTAGACTGCGTCGAAGACCGGAAGATTGAAATTCGATCCAATGTGACTAGGTATTAACGGCGTTACTGTCTTTCCAACGTTTGAGCAGATTCACTTTTTGATTTGGCAACAGTGTATTTTCGCTTAGTTCTACATGCGGAGGTATAAAACAGAAAGAGGAAACGTCTTATCCCCTTGTTCTCGGTCGCTAATCTGTAATTCTGTACTGACGAATACAAGAGTCGGTTGAGAGAATGAAGTGAACGAAATGGTCAACCAATCGTACTTTAAGTCAATGTGTAACAGCTTCATGATTGCATAATCTAGCATATTCGTCCATTTTTCTCCATTAAATTCAATTTATTACCAAACTAGCGTAGTGAGTCTCCATTTTTCACTTTCTAGATTTACAATAAAAATCTGTCAAGAATGTATTTCATTACTAATTTGTGCATCTCATCCACTCTCTAATTAAACACAATGAAATATTCTTTGTTATTAGACATTTTTATTAATGCTTACATAATTCTTTCGTGATTACAAATAATTAAACTAAATTGTTGAGTAAACATGATTTTATTTACAAAACTGCCTCTTTTTTATTTTGCAATTATCTACAAATATTAAAAATTAAATATTAATCATCAAATTTCAATTCATTACTTCATACTTTATAAAAAATTGACTTTATAAGTACATTAGGAAAAGTAATATGGATATATTAATATGTATATTGGCATTTTTTTAGAAATGAATTTTTTAGAAAAAAGTTTTATAATTTTTTCATAAAGATCTTTGATTTTTAAGGGAGATTCCAGAAGAGTTTAAATTAAAATGTAACAATCGTTTTAATGGTTTATAATTAATTTTTCTTTTTAAAATAAATAAGTTTTGAATATATATATATATAAATATTTACAAGTATATTAAATTTCATATATATATATAAATATATACAAGTATATTAAATATCATATATATACATATACATAATTCATATAGTACATAAATTTATGATAAATTAAATTATTTTTTGGAAACTTGCATAAAATCATCTTAAACATAAAGTCTATAAACAAAATTTCAAGTTTCATGAGTAACCAATTTTGAACAAAGTATTTAATTTACTTCAGTTAATTTAAATTTAAATTGCTTGTTTTAGGTATAATTAATTTATGAAAAAATATTTAAAAAATATAAAATAGGCTTACTTTTCAAAATTAGTACAAGTACTGCTCTGCAACAAAATATTTTATAATAACAAATAAAAAATTTTAATGGGTATAAAGAATTAATTTGCAAGGGTATTTATCATTTTAAATGATTCAAACAAAATTTAAAATCGTAATTTTATAAAAATTAAATAGATGTAGTAAATCGCGTATTATCTATTAATTATAAGCGTATTTTTATTAATATTCTATTCCGTGTGATAAAATTAAATATCTACATTCACAAATCATCCACGATAAAATCATATAACGAGATGCAGAATAAGAGAAATAAAGAAGAAAACTGGTGTGTGCCAGGGGTTCGTTGCGTGTAAAAGAAGGGATGAGTCAAACTCCTTCCCTTAGTTCATAGAAAAGGGAGAGGAAACGTACACATAGTTAAGTAACATTTATCTTTGTATGCGTCTGTGTTTATACTTATTTTGCAGTGGAGGCGTTACAAATCTGCACTCGATGGTAGAAGAGATTTGACGAATATGAAATAGAGAAAGATGAAGGGAGAGAGAGAGAGAGAGTGAGAGAAGAATGAAAATTCACGATTCGTTCACCTCTAACAACGCGTCATGCTTCGCGACAATTTATACATTTTTCATTCTCTGTCTGCCAACGCCATATACATACATTTTCTTTTCTGTATAAACTCTACTACACTTTTAAGCGTTAGAGGGATTGTTATGAGATTATTAGTAAAGAAAAATGCACTTGATTAAATCTTCTGTCACAGGCATACGAGTTAAGCTTGTGCTACTCAGTTCAAAGAAGGCGAACATTAACATGAGAGATAGTCATTTTAAGCTCAAAATATTGCACAATTCTCTCGTAATAGATAATTCTTTTTGCTTGTTTAATAGTTTCCATACAGAATTGATTTATTAAAATATTTTTAAATTCTTCCATTATTTTATTTATTATTTATTAATATGCCTGAACATGAATAAACTCACACTATATGAAGTGTAAGTATTAAACTCATTTAAAAATCTATTATTTATTTCTTTTACTTTTACTATTAATTTGTAAAATTTAAATTATTCAGAACTTTGAAACTAATTAAAAGTGTAGTAAATTTTAGTACTTTAAGGAAATAGTATGACAAATTTAAAATATCTTATTTTGTTCCAAATTCATTTCCACAAAAAATATAATTTTTATTTATATTTATAACCAAACTGTTTGTAAAAAAAATCAAATATTATTTAAATTAAATTTGATAAAGTAAAATTGAATTTTGTTTATCAACTACATTTATATAAATATTTCTTTTACAATAATAAAATAATTCTGTTTTAATTTTAATAATATAATGTTGCGTATATTACTAATGTTTTGTAAATATTATTGCATACGTACGTATCTTTTTAAAAATTAAATTTTTCGTTTACTCAATCTATTAATAATAGTTTTCTCTATGACTATTGTTTTAGTATAAAATACTTTTCAAATTACAAGGCATTTCACACAAATTTCATATACTTAAATTTGTAATTACAAATGTATTATTTATTTTTATATGTTTCATTTTACTTTTCTATAATTTTTTAACATAAATTCAACGTTAGATAAGTAGAAAGACGTTTGCTGAAAATTTTTTGTTGTATTATTAAAAATATAAAATAGATATTATATATTTATTTAAAATTTTATTTTGTACGTGATTTCACTCCAAATATGACCATTTATAAATCATTAATTTTTTAATACATCACATAAGTTATCATTATTTTTTTTTAATGTATTATAATATTATATTTAATATACCATCTATTTTTTAATTATAAGGAATTAATATAATATTTAATACTTAATTTTTTAATAAAATTAAATTAAATCAGAAAGTATAAGAATTTTTTATAACAAATACCCAATCATTTTTATTTATTTGTTCTTGCAATATATTAAAATCTGCTTAAATCTTTTTATTAGAGTGTAATAAAATTATTTATTATGTTACAGGTAGTTTTTTTGTAAAAAAATGTATTCTGAATAAAATATATCAAAAATACCTTTATATATTTTTATTAAAACATTTTTATAATATAATTTTCTTTCACTTTTATGTTTAAAATATAAAATATATTTCACATTGTATAAATAATGTATTCCATAAAAAATGAATCCGACATGTATTTTCAGACAAATGTTATTATAAATATATGATGAAATTATACAATGAACTATTTTTTTGTAGTTAGTCAAAAAATGTACAAAGCAAAAATTTATTTATAAATACTAAATAGTATTGAAAAAATCTTGAAAAAATACAAAATTCCTGTATTATATACACTAGTATTTACAATGTAAATATGTATAAAAAACTTTTTGAATACACGGTTATCTGTATATGCATAGGTTCACTTACGATTCTATAATGTTGCTCCCGGTCAAACATACACATCTTCAAGTACATATATGTATACACGTAGTGAATAGACAAAAAGACAGAGTAGCGTATGTACGGTATGAAGCTAGAGATGAATGAATGGTTTCCAATCTGTTCCATCTCTTTGTTGAAAGCGGCTCGTGCCGCGTGTGCAAATCCGGCACCGTTTATCCCCCTCTTTTTATTTCTCCTCTCCCATGCCACCCCCTGTAGCCCCTTTACACACACATAAGCACAGACTTCATTCTACCACCCCTTGTGACATGCTACCCTTTGTGAGCGCCTCACACCTGAGTACAATAGAAACCCGATTTTACCCTCCTGCCTTATCCTTGTGTCGTCGCATTATAGGTATACGATTGTCGAGGTTTTTACGTCCCTGAAATTTGCCACCCCCTCGTTCAACATCATCCCTTGTTTAAATAGTCACCGTATATATTCCCCTTTCTTATGTGTATGTACATGGAACGTAGTGCAATGATTAGAATAAAATAAAAGAGTTCGTTGCTACTTCCCTATTCCTTTACCGTCACCACTCCTCCTCCTCCCCTGTTGTTCATTCTCTTTCATTTCATTTCAACTATTTTGCTTTTCTTTAGAATTACCTTTGCATTCAGTTCTTTGGTTCTACTAGTATTAGTAGGAACCACTACATAAAAGAAAGCGAGAAGGGGGTCGAAGTCGCTTTTCAAAAAGCGACTTTTATCTAATTTTTTTTGTGGCTATGGAGTCATTCACCTTTTAGAAGGTAATACCGATTATTGAGGCATATAACAAAACAAAAAGAATAGTGATGAGGGTTTTTTAAGAAAGTTGTATTTTTATTTGATGAGTAATATTAATTTCTAAAATGCGTATGCGTACGACTATAGAATTATATACTAATATAGTAGGTAATGCTTATAGATATGTTACAATTAAGTCAAATATATATTCAATCTAGTATACAACATGCGTATAGAATTTTATTTGAATCTGTGGAGTTTCTCTACATTAATACTTGACTTTAATTATGATTTAGGTGAAGCTTATTTTTATTTCATAATTTCAAAAAAAAAGAAAATATTCTTATTTTAACATGATCTATTTTTTACTATAAATAAATATAATTCTTCTTTTTTTCTTAATGTGTAAACGGTTTATGATTTTAAACCATTATTAATATTCATAATAAAAATAATCACGTATAAAACAAATTAATTATAATAATATATGTTTTTTTTCATATTCTTTAAATCAAAAATATTATAGTGACAAGTCACTTACACGTTACGATTGATATAATTTTTTAATATTTTTTAACGATATAAAGAAAGTATATAAATATTCATTAATATTATAAATATGTTTGAATATTAAAGTCAAAAGATATTTTAAAACCTTTTAATATATTTCGAATAAGGCATAAACAACGAATATATTTAAAGAGAAGAATTTAAATAATTTAAATGTATGTTTTTAAAAACTGCGGTTTTAAATTTTTTATTTGTAATAAAAGTAGTCATTGAATATAATTGAAAAATATTTATTATTAACAATAGTGTGAATTATTATTTTTGGTACAATAAATGCAAATTCAAAAAATTTAGTTTACAAACTGTAAGTTTTAATTATTCGTATAATGAGATCATGAACGGTATAACTGTAGTAAAGACAATTCTAAAATGTAATAATAGAAGAAGATAATAGTAGCAGTATTAGTATTATTATTAATGACAATGTGTAATTTTCAATAGAAGGGCACTTTTATTTACTTGGCTTAAAATTATAATCTTACTATTTTATACATTTTTGCAGGACATAATTTTTATGCTCAAACAATAGTACGTGGCTCTTATCGCTAGTGTCGTATCGTATATTCTAGGGTCCAACAAATATTCCATCCCGTTTCTCTACAGTCTTCTAGTGTATTTTATCCCATATCTTGTTGAGGTTTCACCACGTGTAAAAAAAGCCTGCGGGCTACACGATACGTGCTCGCGTATGCATGCCTCACATTTATACATGTAAAACTGCATATATGTGCATGAGTACATACAATACGTGTACTTATTTTTCTTTTTTTTGAGAGAACCAATTTTAATCATGTCTTTGGAGCTCTCTTCTTATGCTAGAACTTGTTTTGTCACTGCTCTCTATCTCGCCCTCTTACTATTATATTGTATACCTACTTTGCACCAATGCATTGAGCTCATATATTTGTTCTTTTGTTGTTGCCTTTACTACTTTTTGCGTACTCCATTTTCTACCTTTAAAGTAACGTCTGTACTCTAATTTCTTTTTATAGTATATTATTTTATAGTATATATAAATAAAATTAAAATCAATCTCATATATTAAATCAACAAAAATCTAAATGGGACTTTTATCTTTCATACAAAATTATAGATGAGATTCATTGTATATATATATTTTTTGTAGCTATAATATAATAGTTGTGAAATGAAAGTAACAGATTATTTATTAACTAGCATTAATTTACAATTTACTTGTGAGTTTATTGATTACTAATGAAAATAAAGTAACAAGTCTTTCTCAAAATACAAATAATAATTTTATTGATATAATAAAAACTTCTTTTTCAATTTAATATTTTTTATTCTTTATTATCAATAAGTATTTATTAAAGCATCCAATAACAATTTAATCTCAAAATATTTATAATAAATTAATAAATTATTATATAATTTAAATATAGCTCTTTTATTTTTATATAAATTATTATTTTATAAATTCTTTTAATTAGTTACAAAAATTATATAAATATTGTTATTTATTTGATAAAAATATCCTAGAATAATAAGTTTTAATTTAAAATATCCATCGAACGAAAAAACTATTATTTTAAATTGTAGAAAGCATTAAATTGTAAAATACATTAAATTGGTTAATAAACTGAAAAATCTTAGAATGTGTAACATAAGGTGTGGTAGATATACAATAGTAAGCCAGCATTTGAAAATTCGTTATTACATAGAAGAAAGGTTTTTGTAGATTAACAAGGAACCGGCATCAAATTAAACAAATTAACCCTCTTGCAAACATAAATAAAAAACATTGAACCATTCAAGAAAAAATATCTAATAAAATTGTTGGAATGAAATCCTTGACAAGATAGACGAATTCAGATGGGGGCAATGGTTTTCTATTAATAAGCACACATATATATTTTTTTAAAAAACTCTAATCAGTATCGTAGGTTTACATTTATATACAGAATAGGGTTTACGTGCATATTCATAATAAAAAATTACTAAAAAAAATTTTGATTGATAAATAAATTAAAAACTGAAAATAAGAAGTAAAATTAATTTAATAAGAGACTACCTAGTTAATACGTTAATGCTTATTAATAAAACAATAAAAGTAATTATAATAGTTATTATAATAGCTTGATATTTTAATCTATGACTTGGTGAAGATAAAAGTAAAATTAATACTTTGGATTACTTTAATGGAAATTCGTTCAATTTTGTCAGATACTTTTATAAATGTAAGTTATATATGGGTACCTTGGGAGTTTAGTATCAAAGAGCACAAAAGATATATAAGTAGATGAAACATTGTATAGTCGGAAAGATATGCCGTAATATCTTGATGAGTTTACAGCATGCGGGTGCAGCCTATAAAACGTTAAGTCGTTCGCGGCCACTTGCCCGTAAGCATTCGCTCAATTTAAGTGTAATTATTTAATTAAGAATCTTCACCGTAGGCGCTTTGCACGGTTAAATTTATGATTTCTCTCTCTCTATATATATATTTTTTTAGCCCTTCTTCTATTACCAGCTTCATTGCCTCTATTTTATATACTTTATTTCGTCTTTGTATGCCTTGTTTGTCCATTAACGAAGCACGGAAAGAAAAAGATATTTAAACACTTCCATCTCGTGTATACTTTCTCATGCTTATATCTGTGTGTGTATATATATATACATAGAACACATTGTCGCATGAAATTATTAAGTGATGCGAGTTAAGATTTTTATCTTTCGTATTAATCGAGAGAAAGAAGTATATATGTAACATACAGCGAAATAATATGAGACATGGATGCAAGTTTCTTTCATAATTGGATCGATTGTAGCTTATTAATTAATTTAAAAATACGCTACTACGTTATTTCACATGTTAGGATCATATGTTTAAAATTCTAAGAATACTTGCATAATAGTACATAAAATATGAATAATATAACTTTTTAAAAATTATATTAGTGATAAAAATATATGTATAAACTACTTAAATTTAACGAAGAATTCGAATCTTTACTACAACAGAAAAATTTGATTTATAAAATACAAATTTTCATTAATTATATAAAATTTCAATCCTTTTTATTTATTATCTTATTTTTTAAGGTATTTTTAAACTATAGTCTATAAAGTTTTTTAGATACAAGTATAGCTTATGATTTTAATATTTACTAAATGAAGTATAATTTTAAAAATTATCAAATTTTTATGATATTGTAATAAGTCTCTTTTTCAATAATTGAATTACTAATTAATAATCAAAGTCTATATTATCTAGTTTATTATATATTTAAAATATAAAGATACTTAAAAAGCAAAATAAATTTTTTCTACTTGAATTGTTTAAAGAAATCATCCACCGACTGTTTACGATCCTTCCCTAAAATTATACGCTCAATTAATTTCTTAGCTTGTCATCTATCGCATATCAAGTGAAAATAGTTGCATTAATCATCTAGTGACTGTATATGAGGTATTTGTGTACATAAAATTAGTATCCAGGGTTTAAAATTCTTTACAGATGAATTTATTATAGTACGAAATCTTTGTATGTCAGAACTTTTTACTTTATAACACCATGATCTAATCACGCTACTCGTAATTTATATATCATTTTTATAACAAAAGATTTTTAGTAGTACTCAGTAATTTTATTGACATTTAACTACTTGAAGCATATGTACATCAAACTTCTATTAGCGGTAAAATAATTGTAACTACTTATATTTTTAGTAGCTTATATTTAGAAAAGTTAAAGCTAAAAATTTTGGACGTTTGTAAAAAAAAATATGCAAAAGAAGGGTTTTAATATTGCAAAGTAGTGAGTGGAGACATCATTCGATGAATAATTTGGCGTACGCGCGCATAGAATAGTAAACTGATGAGTCAGAAAAGTCGAGTGACTTAATGGTTGTTGCAATATATACAATCGTGCATTATTTCAAATTGTCCGTGAGGTCAATCAGCCGAGATATCAAAGTGCGACTGTCCGTGCATTGCTCGTGAGAAGAAAAATGAGAGCGAAAACGGTATTGCTGACTAACTTGCTATTACATTATATACGACGAGTTATAACAAAAGAATAGATGCATAACAAACTTCGGTTCAACCAACTTGTGAGTATTACAGAAACATACATTGAACGTGCTTGAAAACTTTTTGAGTCTTTATTGTAAAGCTCTGCGACCGCGCTCTTTCAAATTTATACTGCATTTTATGCATGCTCATAATTGCATTAAATTTTTTTTATTTTTATCGTAGGTTAATAATTAGAGGATAATATATGAACTGAGTTTTTGAACTAATTAAAACCAATTAAAAAAATTAATTATGATTGATCATTTGGAGTCGCTTGTTATTTGCTCTTGTTGTCAATTTGATAATAATTTATAAAGAAAAAATAATTATTTATTTTTATTTTAAAATAGTATCAAATACGCCTTATAATTTTATCTCATCTAAATTAATTTAAATATGCACTTAATTATTATATTATTTATTAAATTTTGATATTTGACATTTTATTTATAATAAAAGAAACATTTGGTATGTTTTTTTAGAATATATATACAAAACTATGCAAAGTTTAAAATAAAATATGTTATCATAAATGATCCCAAATTGGAATGCAAATTAGTAAACTAAAACTATTGTCTTTAATGTTATTTGTTAATTGTTGCTAGTATTCATTTACATAGTTATTATAATTTAATAAAATTAATTTTCATAGAACCAATTTATTTGACAAAAAAAGATTTTTAATGTTAAATGTTATTGATTAAAGTAAAAAAAGAGCTTATATTCATAAGAAAAATAAATTCTAAAAATAAATAAATTATATACTCTAAATTATAATTTATGTAATTAAATACAACTTTTAGCTTTAAATAGATATAAGATAGTAGAAAGAAAATTCTTGAAAGAAATGTTGGATCAAGTTATTTAATATCAATATTATTTGTGATAAAATTAAGGTACTTGTTGCAATTAATCTGTTAATATAAAAACTTTTAGTGAAATATTTTTTAATCTAACTAACAACTAATGTTGCTAATGATAGATTTATTAATCTATATTAGAAGAAAATGAAAGTATTTGAAATATTATCAGAGTTATATATATTTAATATGTGACCTAGTTATAAAGAAAACAAAAAGAAATCAGAATAATCAATACACTTCCTTGCTCAGCAAACCAAAAATACAATAACGTGGTAACAATGATTGTTGTTTACTTTAAAAATTCCACCCTAAAAAAACTATCCAATAGTTTGCTAAGCTGAATAGCGAGAGTATTTCCAACGTCAAAGAATGTGAGAATAGATGGTGAGTAAAAAACACGCAAAAATATGTAAAAATGTACACATACGTCCATATAGATTCAGAAAAAACTTCCTTTTTGAAAAAAAAACAGCTTGACTTTTGAAATATATACAAATCTGCTTTGAATTAGCTTGAAAATTTTTAAAAAATTAAATTTGCATTCCCATGCACATGATAAGTAAGTTACCTGAAGTATTTGAATCGTTTCTATTGTTTTTTCTTTTCCTCCTCTATATCAGTTCCGTCAACGAGGTGGGAGATAGAAAGATGGCGTGAGAGAGTGGGAGCGGTCGACTGACGCCAACATTTCACGTACACATTTATGTAACTTGTATGACTCATCGAGGAGGCAGTCAAACTTTTATACACCCATGCTATATATTATGTGTAGTATGGGAGAAAATACGTACTTCATGGCGTGTATCAAGTCCTTTATTTGTCTTTCTACCGGGAAATTTTAATAACCGCTTTTCTACAGCCCATCTTCCCTTTAAATTATTATTTTTTTTACACGTTAAGATTGGTTAATCATATCAGTCGTGCGTTGACATCTAGTACAAACCTTTACTGCTTAAACGTGCCAGCGTTTAAATTTTTCTGAAAGCTTTGCAAAATATTATATAACTTTTCTCGAATCTATTACTTTTCTTTATTTGTCATTCTTATTATAAATTAAAAGATTATTTCATAGATGTATTTTGCTTAAATTTCAAACTGTGTTTTATTTGTATTGCTTTTTACATGGTTTCATGAAGTCTCTATTGTTTATTTTTGAAAGAAAATTAGTTTTTTACTAATTATATTCTATATTCTTGAATTTTAAACAAATAACATTAATTTTTTCAAATATAATTTCTTTCTAAGGTTATTGTTTTAGAATTTTGTTTCAATAAATTTATAAATTACAATAAGCATTGTTTTTATATTTATAGATAATTTTTTATTTATTTTTATAAAAAATGGGAAATATATACATTTAAAAAATAAGATCACTGAATCATATTTTAAAGTTTAATAAAAAAAAATCTTTAAAAGTTCAAATAATCTTAGAATATCGATATTAATAATTAAAATTACAATTGTTAAATATTAATCAAATATAAAATGATACAAAAAATATTAAATTTTTTTAAACCCGTACCCTATAATTATAAAAAAATCTTAACATGAATTCATTATGTACATCTTTTTACATTATAAGTAAATTCAATTTGAAATTGCTTTAAGGATACTTTTTAAAAACGTTAAAAATACGAAAATGTAAATTTAAATAATGCTCGATTTAAATTTCAGAAATTTACTTGAAATTAGACTTTATCGCGAAAATAAAAAATAAAAGATTATTATGAAAAGTTTTGATATTATTTGAAGTCTTCTGATTTCGTTTAAACTTTATTTTTAGAGTTAATTAGTAGTATGATTGATGGCCTAGAAATAGTACAAATCAATCAAGCTATGAATGATCTTTTTAGGTTACTTTTATAAAAGTATCACCACATTTCTATATTACCAAGACATTAGCCATAAGCAAATTCATAATGAAAATTCGAATTGTAATTTTCGGTAATCAATCTTTAAATCAGTCACCAGGGAAGCTGCTGTCAATCATACCTATGAAAGAAATAAAAGGGTGATCGAAAAATTTTAATAAAATGACCTGATTTTAAATGCAATACTTCTAATAAGTAAGAAGTGCTAATGTCAAACACTAAGTGAGAAAATCCTCGGCAATCAAAAGATATTCGAGTGCGTTGTCTCACATTTAACTCAATTTGTGGATAGATGTTACTTTTACTAACCTTGATTTGTGGCGGGAGATCAACACTCCTGTTAACTTTAAGGTTACGTCCTCAGTTTTCAAGGGGTTCTGTTGCGTTCTCGCGGAAATATACCTGGGTGTGCGCACAACGCGTCTGTTCATTCGGCGTATCAATCTTGCACCGATGCATCTGTGTAAGCCTGCAATTGCGTGAGCTTGTTTTCGAATACGTCCAAAAGAGATGGATGGACAGAGGGTAAGAATTTGTGTGCATAAGGGTGGAGACATGAGATCTAAAAGTGGATAATGAAATCAATGACAAAAGGTATGAAGAAGAAAAAATAGCCAAGGGGAAACTCGGTATTCCTCATAATTAATTTTTTCTTCTCTCTTTTATAAAATTTTCCTTACAATGTTTCTTTACGTAAAGCTTTATATTGTTGTTACGAATGCTTAATAACTATAGCTCTGATTTGTACTTATACATTTTGTTAAATTTTATAAAATTATTTGTCGATGATATATTCATTTTTTCACTCCGAATATAAATCAATTCTTATGAAAAGTTAATATTTTATTATTACCTTTTATTTATTTAAATACAAATTGAAATAAGTTTCATTAAGAAATGGATTTATTATCTTTTAAAATAAGAAAAAATTACTCTTTTTTAATGATGTTTTAAAAAAGATTGAAAATAATTTTTATGAATTTGTTTTTTTAAAACCGCTTTTATATATTTACAATTATTTGATTAATAATTAAACTACAATTTTATGAAAAATAAATATTATGTATTATTTGAATGTTAAATACCGACTTTATCGTTTGTATTCGATTGATAATACCTTTTAATTTAATTTAATATTTTTAATAATTTACTGAAATGACTGAAATTTATAAATTATAGGAATATAAAAAAAAGTTATAATATTTATAAGTATTGAGTGTTGGTTTAATTTATAATAAAAAATTTTTGAAGCTAAAAAAACAGTTATTTTTTTATTTATGATAAATTTTTCTAAATTTACATTAGATATTAGTAAATATCAATATTATAGACACCTTAATTTTAAAGATTTTAATGTTTAATTATTTCATTTCACGATATGATACATTTCACAATTTTATGAAAACCTTAGTGTTTGCTTGGAAGAGGGTCGAGAATAAGAGAAAAGTTCAATTTATATTAATTTTTAAAAGATATTCAAATGACATTTAAATATCTAAAATATCAAATCATAGTAATTGACCAAGATACTTGGAATAATAATGAAATTATAAGTATTTAATTATGTTTTCGATTCCAAAGATCCTAAATATTTTTTTATTACGACCCCAAATTCTTCCATAATCGATATATATGTATCACTCTAATGATTCATATTTCAGTCAAGATTATACAAATCGCATTATATATTTTATGATTTATATTATTTTATTTTAAAATAATGATAAATTAAAATAATTTATATGATATTAGTATTTATGTTCTATAATAAATTGATGGAATTGATTGTTATGATTATAGCATTTGATCATTTTTGTTTGTAACATAACATAAATATATGATAACTGAAATAGATAATATATAATAGATTAAAATCTTTTTATTTGAGAATTATGTCCACATTGTTTCTTTCTATGAAAAAATGGATGTATTTGTTAGATAATCTTTAATGAATGTAAAGTAAAAATGTATATTCTACCAATTGAATTTTTCAATCATAAGTATCACACACTGATATTTATATTATTCACATGATGTGTTATATTTATAATAAATTTCCATTGTTAAGGAAATAAATATTAATAATAATAAATATTGAAAAATCATTCGATCAAAATAAAAGTCGATTCAGTAAAGGCGCAGGGGTGGTTAAAAGGTAGCTTAGGATGAATAGATCGAGTAAAATTTTGTTAGATTTGCAGGTAAGAGAGAGAAAGCAATAAGGGAATAGAGAAGGAAGCCAGATCCATCGTATCGAGGGTAGAAGAGAAGGAAAAAAGTGGTCCAAAGGGGCACCGAAATCAGAAGCAGCATGCGTCGCATGCCACGCGCAGTAACGGGGACGAAGCCGACCCTCGCAACTTTGCTTCGTTTCGCTGGGTGACTTCTGTCGCTTTGCCTCCACGACAACGACCCTTTAGAGGTGGGCGCCCTTGCGTCGCCACAGCCCCTCTGCGATATGAGCGCACGGTCGACTTCGATTCCGACGCCGCGTCGCCACCTCCCTTTACCTTTAATCTTTATCAATCCTGCTATAGTGGCTATCGAGCTGCCTAACGCGGCCGCCGTCGTGCATTATTTACGCCCAATAACCACTACCCGTTGTTTCTACTTCCACGTATTTGTCGATATCCTCGTCTCCTCTATGTTCATATATTTTTCCGTCGGAAAATACTCTTCTATTGTAATTTGTTTAAAATTGGATGAAATAAAAGCATAAAAGAAAAAGGGATTTGGAAAAAAAATGGATAGTGAGTTATAAGTCAGTTCTAAATAAAAGTACATTTACAGGAAAAGGAGGACATGGCTAGAGAAAGAAATCCAACTTAAAAGTTCCAGAATAAACAAAGATTCAGATGATAATGACACGATAAAGGCAAACAGAAGACAAGTTCTTGAAAAATAAGAGAAAGAAGGAAATAATTACAATTTTTTTAACGAGAAACTTAACGAACAAAATAACGTGCAGATGAAACAACTTTTGGCAAAGCACTTTATTTGATTCCCCTTTGACTATCTCATATACTTAGTTTCACTATCGGAAGCGTAAATGGACCGTATAGGATGTTCCACCCTCGTGATACTTTTATACGTCACCTTTGTTATTCTCCTTCTTACATGTTGGAGAGTACTTATCTCCTGTACGTGAGCATTTACTTATACATTCGACTTGACTGTTTTTTTCATTTCCTGTCCCCAACGTCATAGCATATTTATGCTCTTCTTTTTACTAGAATCCACCTAACACGCAGTTTTATTTTATTTATAAGATATCCTAAATCGTATCAACGTTGTTGTTTATTTATGTGCGTAAGCATGGCTTATTTCATTAAAATTATCAAACTTTTTTTTGATTAGCGAACTTCACAAAATTTACCAATTCATCATTCACAACTGGTCTACTACATCGCAACTTATACATTGCAACTTTTAATATTTTTGCGTAAGTAAAATATCGATTATATTTATAGATACAATTCATTGCTAAAAAATTATCTTGTATAGAATTTGAT
This sequence comes from Dolichoris vasculosae, assembly GCA_018907195.1. Lineage (NCBI taxonomy): Eukaryota > Metazoa > Arthropoda > Insecta > Hymenoptera > Agaonidae > Dolichoris > Dolichoris vasculosae. Next base: position 165,338 of record JACCHY010000046.1, on the reverse strand, counting down.
TTATTTATTATTCTATCTTATAAGTTTAGACGTTTTCGTTGATTCTTAACTAGGCTGAAAATATTCATTTTTATTCATTTAATGTATTATTATAATTTTTGAAGCTATTAATTTTTTAAATAATGCTCACACTGCTCATATGTTAATATTCACATGCGCGAAATTTCTTTCATAATAGATTTTTAACGTTATGCTTAATTCTTTTCCTTTTTTATTTTTTTATCTCTTATGGTCGCTAACACATAAATACAAAATAGATTATTTAAAAACTTGAAAATTTAAAACTTTGACGAAAAATAGTACTATGGAAAAATAAATTATGAAATCTCAATTATGTAAAAATCAATATATTTGTATTTGTGTTAAAAATAACAAACGATGAGTTTCAAATATAATGTTCAAAATTTTACAAGTTTAGGAAAGTAGAATAATGTTCGAATTTTACATAATTAGCCGACTGATAAATAACTTTTACATACTAGCACATTATCAATAGCAATGCTATGCACACGGAAGTATATAAATTATAAATGTACTTAAATTTGCAAATAAAGCACAATTTTTAAATAAAATTTTATCGTCGATGACCTGATGCATGTAAAAATTTAAAAAAACAATCGGAAATTATACATTGATTGGTAAAATATATATTTTTTCATATTAAATTTGTTTGATTTTAAAAAAACATATACAAAGTGTATCGTTAATAAAATATTTTATTAAAGCATCAAAATATTAAGAAAAAGTATTTTTAGATTCGTTTGTTGTATTATTGTTTTTTATTCCGGCTTTTTCATTTTTAATAAAGTTGCATCTCTATAGAATATTTTTTTTAATAAGTAGAGCCAGCTAAACATGAATAAATTATGGCCAATAAAATTTGTTATTGCGTCATGTTATATAGAGATATAAAAGACAAAAGTACTATTTCATAAATTTATTGAATTATAGTTAACATTAAAGTTAAGATTCGTAGAGTGACTGTGAGTGCGGAAACAAATTATGGTGATTCGCGATAACTGGTAAATAGTTTCAAAAGATTAACATTTCTAATAGTTGAAAGAAATTTATTATTATAGAAAAGTAAATTATTTCATTTATAAGTTTTACAAATTTACAATATATTTTTTATCTCTTATTTAATGGAGAAATTAAAATATCTGTAAAATAAATCAGAATTTATCGTTTTTAAGATTTTGATGCAGCAAATAATTATATACCTAATAATTTTTTCAGAAATTTATTTAAATTTATTCCAGAAAAAAAATTATAATAAAACAAATATGTATACGTATTAATATTAAGATAATGTTACTTAAATTAAAATTTATAATTTAATATCATAAAAGAAATTACAATAATTTTTTTATTGATGCACAACACATAAATTTAACATATTTGATTCATTAATGTAAATATTTTTTTATTAAATGATAGCAATTTTATGTTTTGTTGTTTAAAAAAATGATTGCTCTTAATTTACCTTATTGAGTTTGGAATGAATTGAGTAAACCATATGTTTATTTGGTGACGGGATAGTTATACGGAAAATAACATGTGAAAAGTTATAATTTGTCATCCATAAAAAATACATACAATGTGCATTAATAATAATATTAAAATTTTTTAATAATTTCTAGGTTTTAAAAGAATTACTTGTTGACAGTCATTGAAAAAAGCAAAATCGAAGAATAAGGAAGAAAAACAAAAATGGGCTGTTTTATGATTGTTTCATGTAGTTACGTCCATTTTAACGAAGAACTTTGGAGAACAAGATCGGATACAAGGTGTAGGAGATCGGAACGCAGGTGGGTGGAGCCAATCTATTCTACCTTTCTACGCCACACCTACCAACTGAACCTTTTTTTTACCTGATCGGATGTGCCGTGGCTCAAAGGTACCTGCCGCGCCCAACATGCAATGAATGACCGACAATTTTCGTGCATAAAATGGAAGATCCGAAGGACCTTTTTTATTACCTATAAGTCCCTACCTTCCTGCTTCTACCTATTGATTTTTCTTTCTTCTTCCCTTAATAAAAATTCTAGCCTCTAATACCGTTTCTTTTTCAACTACTTTTGAACCTTTTATGACAAATTCTTAAACTATAGATTTGGAATTTATATATATCTCATACGTATTAAAATAATTTGAATAAATTTATACTTTGTCTCTTCTTGCTATAAAAATAATTTCGATTCAATCTAAATGAAACTTACCAGGTAAAATACAACTTTTTATAAAATCAAAATAAATCTAGTTTAAAAATAGTTTTATTATAAAATGGTATTTCTTAGTAAGAGTTGTTCAGTACCCACATGATTAAATTTTTTTAGAGAAATAGAATCTATATTTCTTATAAGATCTATGTTTAAAAATGTGAATAGTTAAGAAATAATTAAAACTTTTACTTTTGTATTACTTTATGTATATCAATCGTATTACTTGATTTTTATTTAGAATAAATAAAAAATTATAGATAGCAAAGAACTATTGCGTGATGTCATATATACATATATTTAATAATAATAAGAAAATATAGAAATCACTTTATATTTTTAAGTGTAAAAATTAAAGTATAAAAACATATTTATATAATTAATATACAATTAATTGAAAGTAATCCTGATTTGATGTAAAGATTTTTATCTCTTGAGTATAATTTTAAATCATCCATAAGCATTTAAATAATATTTATTAATATTTATTAATATTTACGTTTTAAATAAATTGTGTTCAGCATCTATTGTAAATATATTATATTGTAAATTATTGATTTTCTCGAAGTATTTATCATTTAAACGAATCATTTAAATTGTGAATCATTTAAAGTGAAATTATATTTTTTATTTAACTAGATTTAGTTGAAATTTGTACAAAAAAGGTATTCTATTCGTTAAATTTTAATTAGATTGAATACAAATTATTTTTATAAGAAATAAAATACAAATTTGACTTTTGTATTTTTTTTAATAAATTTTTTAAGTAAGTTTTTAGTAGGCCCTGAGATTGGATAACTTTAATACATAAGAAATACATATAAATGAAGGTCTTATTATTGGAGAAAACATGTATAAACATTTTTTTGTATGATCAGTAAGAAAAGTTATTAAAAGAACTAATATTTTGGGGAAAACCAAGTACCATTGGAAATCTTTTGTCATTTTTTCATCGAAATATTTTGATCTAATCTGCTAGTTCAAAGTATTAAAAATAAACAAAACACTATTAATTAAACACTATTAATCAAAGTTTAAATTTTTTTTTATTCGAAACTTCTTTTACAAATTTATCTTAATGTCAGGTTTACCGTTTTCTCAGACTACAAACTCTTGATATTTATTATGTGTTTAATTACTACTACTTATTATTGAAGGTCTTGTGAAATCGAACCCATGATTTTATTTATCTATCAATAAATTTATAAATTTTATAATACAATAAAAACAATATTTCTTTTTAAATAATTTTTTCTTCGTCCATTAAAAATTATTTACTCACTGATTGTATTAAATAAATTTAATTTCTTTGTATAAAATACGCTTTAACATATTTTAGTTATGAAAAGTTGTCTATTTGTATATTATTTTTATTTTATTTCAAATAAAAAGAATTTTTAATACAATGCTACAATCTAAAATATTATGATTATAAATATCTTTAATTTTGTTAATAAAGAATAGAATGATACACAATAACATTTTTTTATTATTAGCAAAAATAAATTAAGTGTATCTGCAAACATAAATATTTATATTTTTGTGTTAATGTTTTTGCAATATTATCAAAAGTTCTATAGTCAAAAGTTTTTGATAAGTAGAGTTTTATATAGTAATGTTTCATATAATTTTCAAATAATATGATTTTCATCAAGATTTTTATCTTTATTATGAGTATATAATTTGTGCATTATTTTCATAATAATAAATAATTATAAATTAACTTAAATTATAATGTAAATATTAAAAAATTAAATTTTAACTTATTGAATGTTAAATTTAATTAAGTAATATTCTGTAGGAATTATTTAATGATAAATACAAAATCTTGAAAAAACATTAAACGCATCGAATATATATATATTTCCTTACGAATTTTTAGCAATATTTTATTTATTTTTAAATATTAAGGTTATTTTTATATGAATATAATCATTATGTATCATTTAAAAATGTAGGTCTTTTTGTGATTCAAACATATATAAACATATAAAAGAAATTAACAATTTATAATATTTATAAGAATACGCTTTTTTAAATATCTATTACTTTTTCTTTCAGATGTTTAACTAGAAAAAATAATAATATAATAATAATAATAATACTTTAAAACTTTAAATTTTAAACTAAATCAAGTGATTCGCTTCTATAATCTCATTATTTATAAATATCCTAAATGGTACTTTTAAGAAATACATAGAATATTAAAAATAATAAAAGAATTTAAAATAAATTAAAATAATAACAGAAAATTTATTTTTTATTTTTTTTTAAATGTAAACTGGGAAAAGATAAAAGGAATTTTTATTACATATTTTATAATAAAATATAATGCGTCAAATAGATCGTAAATAAGTGTATGTATATAAAAAATTCACTAGAAATAAGTTTCTTTTTTGATAATTTTATTATTATGTCAGGGTGAATAAATACGTGTTCATTCGGATAACATACTCATTTTTTTATTGCAGTACGTACAGAATATGCCATTTAAATCTGCATTATTCTGTAATTTTTATACACATAATAAATTGTTATACTAAGAGTAACTAAGAGTAAAAATACAATTAATTAATTATTTGATACATGTTTATTACACTTTTAATTTTGGAACACTATATGCATCACCTTAAACAAAATAGTTTTTTTCTATTTACAAGGATACTTTACATCAATCTAAGACAAATCATTAAATTTCTTCTGATTATAAAATGAAATGATAAATACAGAAAGTGAACCTAAAAATATATTTGCAATAATTAATATAAAAGTATTTTCGTCCTGCATTACAAAGTTTTTAAAGTCTTAATTACTACATATAAAAAAATTAATATTTTTTTCAAATTGTAAAAATGTTAATGATATGATAAAACTGTTCCAGCAGCCAAGACTTTCTTATTTTGTAGATAAAAAATAGCATAACGCTATCTTAATTTTCAGTCACAATTAAAAATAATTAACTCATTAGATTACAATTATCAGTACACAAGTCTGGTAAAATAAAAAAAGTTTTGATGTACTTATCAATGTGGACTGCAGAAAATTCAATGTAACGTTATTTCATAATCAATTATTTTAGTTAATTAAATTTCAATAGGAGATGAATTTTTTACTGGAATTAGTCGAGGAGTAGTTATTAATTTAGGAGTTTGTGGTGTACCCCGTAAAGTACGAATTGAGTTTGTAGTTGTTGGTGTACTGATTGCCAGTACCTTTCTTCTCACGGGTTTAATTGGCGTCTTTATTGGCGTCCCATGCATTCCTCTTTTAAATGCTTCTTCAGGTAGAACAGAACTTCGTAGTTCATCTCGACTGGCAAGATGTTCTTGAAAATTCCCGTACGACGATACAGAAAGAGTTGTGTCATTTTTTGATTTTCTTTTTTTTTTATTATTTGATTTCACTCGTACACTTCCATTTAATCCACCTCCGGGAGTCTGTGTAAATAAAATTATTAATTGACTTAAATTTTTACTTATAAAATTTATTTAAAAAGCTAATCAATTATACATTTCTTAAACTTTTTAATTTAAATTTATTGTAATATAATTTGAGAGAAAGTTCACATAGTATTGTTAATTTAAAAATTATTGAAAAATTTTGTATTCAAGAAAAAATATACTTTTTATGTTTTGATGAGTAATAATAATTTGAAAACCAATAAAACAACTAACATTCTTCATCTTTTTTATCACTATATGATAAAATCATTTGAATTGTTATTCAAATAAAAATTTTTAAATTTTGTTCTTTACAACAAATACAAAAGCAATATACAAGACTAAATGCTCTTATATTCAATTTGAAAATTATTCTTTAAATGAATATGCTTACTCTTCCACTTCTCCTAACTTTATTGCAAAGAACAGTTCCCTTATTTTTTTCTGTACTAATAGCTCGTTTCTTGCTGCCTGTTACATTAGGTGATACATCATAAGGTAGTTTTCTTTTAGCTGCAGGAGTAATTCGAGACATATTTGCTCCACCTGGAGTTCGCATTCTATTACTTGCAGGAGTGATACGAAGCATACTTGTCACACCTGGTGTACGTTTAGAGGTACTTAATGGTGTTTTTTTAGCAGATCTATCTTTTGCTTGTTTCTGTAAAAGTTTTCAATTAATATAAAATTTAAATAGATCAAAAACAAAACTAACACTTTTACTTACTCTAACTAATTTCATATTTTCCTTTTCTACTTCATAATTCTCTCTCACATGATTCATGAATTCTCTTAAAGAGAAACCATGTACCAAAAAAATTTTTTTGTGAATATTTTCATATTCATCAACTAAAATTTGTAGTTGACTTTCTAATTTTGGAAGTTTCTAATATAAAAAGAAAATAATATAATTTTAAAATATTTTTATAAAGTTATAATACTTTGAATAAATTAATTACCTTTTCAGCAGTTTTTCGTTCTTTTTCTTCCATAAGTAATTGTCCGCCTCTATTGTGATATCGATCAGGATCATTTGCTCGTTGATCTAATTCTTTCAATTTTTCAAATTGAATTTCCCATTCATTCAAAAACTCGAAGATTTTTCTATAACATAACATCTTACATAAATTTATATAAGAAACATTTTTCTTAAATAATAAAAGTATTTTACCTGTTACAATTATAGTGCTTGCGAAGATTTTCTGCTTCCATTTCATGAAGTGTAAGAAGATCATCTGTATATGTTTGACATTTCATAGCTGTAAATGATTTTTTTTGTAATTCACTATATTTGCACAGTTTCCATAAATTTTCAATTTCAATTCTCACTTTATCAACGTAATTTGCTACATTTTCCCTTCTTTTTTCCTTACATCTCTTAATTTCATTATTAAGCTAAAATATAAATATAAGTTTGTTATTCAGAAAGTAATTATTAATATAAGTTTGTTATTCAGAAAGTATTTATAAATTTTTTTTAATAATATATAGTTCAACACTGATTAAATTATAGTAATAACAATTATATTTTATAAAATTAAATATTATGCAAGACTTTATATTAATGTTATTACTTTAATTTCAACTTACAGCATTTAATGTAATCAGACTATATCCTGGATAGGTTTCGAAGAAAACTTGTCGAATTTCCAATGGTTCATCTAAATAATCCCATAATGACATTAAAATTTCTTTTTTTTCTTGTGTTTGTAATTTTGCTTGTTCAACTTGGCCTTTTAATTTTTCTCTTAGATCTCTTAATTTAGTCATATTAATTGGAGAATAAATAAAACTAGCATAGTCATGATAAATCATTCTTTCAAAATCTAATGCTGGACTAATATGAAGTTCTTCCATCATTTTAATAATTGATCTTCTTGTATCTTTGAACATTTCTGATAAGCGATTCTAAAATAAAATTCAATATAATAAATAACTATATGTCTATAACTTGTACCAGTAATTTTATAAAATAGTTAAACAGAACCTTTTCTATTTCTTGTATACTTAAGTATTTTTCAAACTCTTTAATTTCTTGTTCTGTAGGAAGTTCAGAATCAAATCCAATAGACTTTGCACCCATTTTTTTGCAAATTTCAGTTTCCTATAAATTGTTAATATTGTTTAAATATTACTATATTTTATTTATTATAGTTAACATTAATTGACTTACTTTTTTTATTAATTCTTCAATATACTTTAAACGTTGACCTTTTAGACATTGTAGTTGTTCTACTTGATCTTTTAATTTGACTTCCAATTCCATTAATGGTAAATCATCATAACAATCTGTTGCAAAATTAGTACCTAATTCCTATATTTTAAACAATTCAAACAAAGAATTACTTGTAAAATATTTACTTATATTATATCATAAATCATGATATAAAATAGCAATTTAATATACCTTAGAAAGTTTTCGAGCAGATTGTGCCAATGTTTTAACATTTTTTAATAGATCTTTTTTTTTTTGAAGAGATTCATCCACCATATCTTTCATTAAACCCTATTCGAAACCAGAATTTATTAAGTATTGTATATTCTATAAAAAATTATATATGTTTCAATTACTTAAGACTTACAACAAGATGACTAAGGACTTGATCTGCATATGTATTTAATATCTCTTGTTTAATACCTGTTTCATCCCAAATGTTGAAAAGTTCTGATATTTCTTTTTCACATATTGATTTTGCTTTTTCTATGGTAATTTCTCTGTAAATTTATATTTTATTTATAAATTATTTTTCAAGTCATACAAAACATCTTGAAAATAATATTAATACTAGAAAATACTTTTTAATATATGATTTAATTTGTATTATAATTATCATGTAAATAAGAAATAAATGAGTTATAGGAATACTAAATATCTGAATATACCTTTATACTACAAGTATAAATTAATATTTTTTTAAATATATATTTTGTCTCTATTAAGGAATCAACAAAGAAAAATATTCAAAATATCCTTATATAAATTTATAAAAACTTTGTAAATAATATTTAACATAATTTTATTTAAAAACTGGAAACAGTAAACTATAATTCATAAGTTCTTTATTAATAATATCCAATTATTTTCAATATATATTATGTTTGATATAAATCAGTTTCAATAACTCATCAGTCAAGATAAAAATTATATTGACAAAGCTTCAACAATTTACTCTATGAGTATTACATAGATATGTATGTGCGCGCGCATACTGTATATTTTGTACATAACAACCAACTTCTACGAAAAATTTATAAATTATTATAATATATATGACAGGACGCCTTGTAAGTGCAAATATAATTCTGTATTAATAAACATAATAAGGAAAAAAGTAAACTTACTTGACCGAGATCATCTTCATCACTTTCTGGATCTCCGTTTTTATGATAGAAAGGATGTCACGATGCAATTAATGAAGATGCAACCGTGATAATTTGATGATGAATATTAAAATATTTTTGATTTGTGGCATTAGCGCGATACCTTTACTATTGTGGTCCTGTAAACACGCTTTATAAACGCTTTCGTCACTTGATAACTGCGTTTAGAATCCAGCGAGCCCCAACGTTTATCTTTTGAATTCAGAAGCTGACCAGTCATTGGTTGTACGAATTTCCTTCTTTTGGTATACATCTAACCTTAACTGAAATAATGAAAAAGACACTAGTTGTATGCTTTCGCAAAGCAATCAGATTTTGTTCATTCTTCTCCAAATGTTTAAAGTTATTATTCTAATTTAATCGGATAATTGAAAATTAATTTACTTCATAGATTATATTTGACAATTTATTATTATTATATTAAAATAAAAACATATATATATATATTTATTGGATTTTTAATTTTCAAACATGGAAAATGGAATACTACAATCATGTTTAAATTGAGTTTGAACTAGTCCTTCATTGATTGAATTATCAAAATAATTTTTATTATAACTGGTTTTAGACCAAATATTTATGACTTTATGAACAAGCTTTTTATTTATTGCTATCAAATTCCCGCGCGTTTTCGTGCATGTTCGGCATAATTTTCTTAAACAATACGTATTACGTTTCTTTTTTCAGTTATCTTTTCTTATTTTAATAGATACCTTATATTTTCGGTAATATATAATAATAAACATTTTTATGGTTTTTATTATCGAATGCTTTAATAAAAGAATCAAATATAAGTGTAAAATATAAATTAAAAATATAATTTTATCGAAATTTCATAATTTGCAAACATGGTAAGTTATACTTTTGATTATAAATATAATATTTTTCGATTAAATCTTTTAATATATGCATATAGAGTCAACAAAGTTCTCCAGTAAATTCAGATTGGCGTGATGCTTTGACATCTCCAGCTCCTGATTTTGATGAACCATTTGAAGATGAAAGTCGTTTACTTGGCGATGAAAATGAAATTCCAGAAGAAGAAGAAGGAGAGGAATTATTTGGAGAAAATATGGAAGCGTATGTTAATCTTAATGAAATAAATAAAAATCTATTGACATGTTTTAGTTAGAAAAATGTGATCGATTATTTCAAATCAATACATATTACAAGAAATATATTTATCTGTAAAAATTATAGCTATATACTTTTTTCTCATTTTATAATTAATAGAATGTTGAAGATTTATAAATTAAAATTTATTAAGCTTTTTATTATTCACATATGTTTTTATTATAAGTTTTAATTTTATTTGGTTTTGTAGTGACTATCGACCTATGTCAGTTCTTGATAGATATGATTCTGAAATAGTAGACGATGAAGATTACTCAGAGTTGTCACAAGGGGAACGTCTTGCTGCTGAAGCTGTTATGAGGAAAAGAGATCGAGATGCTGGTATTATTAGAGATGATAGAGATTTATTATATGGTATGTTTTCTAAAACTTGGTTTATATATGATAACATTTTAATCTTCAATTTATAGAAAGATATAAATTAATTTAGTTTGGAAACAAAATACTACAAATAGCTTGTAAAATTTTTATTTCAGATGATAGCGATGATGAAGATCTTTCTCGAAAACGACGTATGGCTGAAAAAGCTGCAGCTGGAGAAATAGAAGATACAGATGTATATTTTCAATTTTTTCCTTTAATTTGTTTTTCAATTTAAAAAAAATAAATAAATTTTGTAGATGATAGAATCAATTGAAAATTTAGAAGATACTAAAGGTCATTCTGTTAAAGAATGGGTTACTATGTTGGCTCCAAGAAATGAAATTGCAAACAGATTTAAAAGTTTTTTAAGAACATATACAAATTCGAAAGGACAATACATGTATAAAGAACGCATTCGACATATGTGTGAAAGCAATCAAGTAATTTTTCATATAAATACGTTTATAAAAATTATGTGTATTTAAATTTTCATTTATTTTTTAGTCTAGCTTTATAGTTGAGTTCACAGTTCTTGCAAGTAAAGAACATGTATTGGCTTATTTTTTGCCAGAAGCCCCATTTCAAATGTTGGAAATTTTTGATGAAGTTGCCAAAAACCTTGTATTAACTATTTTTCCAAGTTACGAAAGAGTTACGACTGAAATTCATGTCAGAATTTCAGAATTACCACTTATAGAAGAATTAAGAACATTTAGGTAAAATATATATTATTATATTATATTACTTTAAAAGTGATTTTTACTTTCTTAATTAATATTTGTAGAAAACTTCATTTAAATCAGTTAGTACGAACATTAGGTGTTGTAACTGCAACAACAGGAGTTTTACCACAATTATCTATTATAAAGTATGACTGTAGTAAGTGTGGATATATTTTAGGACCTTTTACTCAGACACAAAGTCAAGAAATTAAACCCAATAAGTGTCCAGAGTGTCAAAGTAGTGGCCCATTTATGGTAAGTTTGTAAAATATTTTTATTTAATTAGTATTAATATACAATGATTATAATAGATCAATATGGAACAAACGATTTATCGAAATTACCAAAAAATCACTATTCAAGAATCACCAGGTAAAATCCCTGCTGGAAGAATACCTCGTAGTAAAGATTGTATTATTCTATCCGATCTTGTTGATCGTTGCAAGCCTGGAGACGAAGTGGATGTCACTGCTATTTATACCAATAATTATAGTGGATCTTTAAATACAGAAGAGGTAACTTAAAAATGTTTATTTTATTTTTAAACAATATTTTTATTTATATTTTCAATAATATTAATAATAGAAATATATAAAAGAATATTTTAATATTAATATAAATGTATTATAGGGATTCCCAGTATTTTCTACAGTTCTTTTGGCAAATTATTTACACGTTAAAGATTCAAAAGACATTGTAGATTCATTGACCGAGGAAGAAAAAAATTATATTTTGAAATTAAGCAAAGATCCTCACATAGCCAATCGTATTGTTGCAAGTATTGCACCATCTATTTATGGACATAAATTTATCAAAAGAGCATTAGCTCTCTCAATATTTGGTGGAGTTTCTAAAAATCCTGGTAAGTTTTGATTTTATTTTAAAAGAATTATACAGAATGGCTTGTATATATAGTTTATATGTATAAAATCTTTTATATGCATGTTTATATGTATCTTATAGGTATGAAACATAAAGTGAGAGGTGATATAAACATCCTTATATGTGGAGATCCTGGAACAGCTAAGTCACAATTTCTTAAATATACTGAAAAAATTGCACCAAGAGCAATATTTACAACCGGTCAAGGTGCTTCTGCTGTTGGTCTTACAGCTTATGTTAGAAAATCCCCTATAACCCATGAGTGGACTTTAGAAGCTGGTGCTTTAGTACTTGCTGATAATGGAGTTTGTCTCATTGATGAATTTGATAAAGTAAATATTTATTTTTTAAAGCTTTATATAAGATTATATATTTATTTTTTTTCTAAATATAATCTTGAATATTGAAAATTTCAACACATTTTAATTATTGTGAAGATGAATGATCAAGATAGAACATCTATTCATGAAGCCATGGAACAGCAAAGTATTTCAATTTCTAAAGCTGGTATTGTTACATCTCTAAATGCAAGATGTGCAGTAATTGCTGCTTCCAATCCAATTGGGGGTAGATATGATGCCAGTATGACATTTTCAGAAAATGTATGTTTATATTGTTTGAGCTTATGTAATAAAATTTTATATTTTAATTAAAATTTTAGGTTGATTTATCTGAACCAATCTTATCTCGTTTTGACATTTTGTGTATTGTTAAAGATGAAATAGATCCTATGCAAGACAGACATTTAGCTAATTTTGTCGTTAATTCTCATATTAAACATCATCCGACAAACTCAGAAAAAGTTATACCATCACAGTTAGAAAATTCTGCAGAAAAAAGTCTAGAAAATTTTGAACCATTAGATCAAGAAGTTTTAAAAAAATATATTGTTTATGCAAAACAAAATATACATCCAAAACTAAACAATGTAGATCAAGATAAAATTGCAAAATTGTATAGTAGATTGAGACAAGAAAGTTTAGTAAGTATAATTATTTGAAATAATTTTTTTAAGAACAAAGACATACAAAAATTTAACAAATATACTTTATCTCGAAGGTGACTGGAAGTCTACCAATTACAGTTCGACATATTGAAAGTATTATTCGAATGTCAGAAGCCAATGCTAAATTGCATCTTCGTGAATTTGTTCGAGAAGAGGACATTAATCTTGCTATAAGAATGGAACTTGAAAGTTTTGTTGAAACACAAAAATATTCCGTTATGAAAGATATGCGACTAGTGAGTATTAGTTGTACTGTAAGATAATAAAAATCAATTACTTTATATAAAATAAATTAAATATTTTTACAGGCATTTCAGAAATATTTAACATTTGAAAAAAATTACAATGAGTTGTTATATTTTGCACTTAGAGGTCTTACTCTGGATGCCTTGACATTCCAAAGAGCAATGCATAAAGGTCATATAAATTCAGTTGAAATTCCTGAAAAAGATTTGTTGGAAAGGGTATGTTAATATGAAAATTTAAATATTTAACCATATAGTATAATTCAATTTTATTAACAATATTTTTGTATTAAATTACAGGCAAAACAATTCAAAGTGTACAATCTTTCACCATTTTACAAGAGTAATCTATTTAGATCAAACGATTTTATTTACGATTCAAAACGTAAAGTTATTATTCAAATGTTACCTTCAATCGATGAAGATTAATTTATCATTTATCCTATTTTTCTTAATATTTTTTTAAATAATCTATTTTTTATTTATACAGTATATTATAGTATAAAAATTTAATATACTGACTTCATAAAAATATATGAAATGTGTATGAACTTTAAAAAATATTACCTTTAATTGTAGATATTATTTTATTGTAAAAAGATATTTTAACTTTTTTATAAGAATATATAACTATTATTTTGTATTGAGATGTATTGATTTTTATTTTATTGTACAATATTATTATTTTTATATCTTTATTAAATATTTACTTTTAGTTTAATTACATTTAGAAAGTCCTATTAAATTTATTATACAGATATATTGCATTATTATTCATTTATTTTTATTGAAAGAAATATGGATTTAGATTAAAAACTAGTACTAATCTATCATGAACAATTAATTTTAATCAAATCAAAAAAAAAAAATAACATTGTTTTTGTATTTTATAAATGTTATATGCTGTAAGAAAACAATTTAAGTAGATTTTTATTCTAATGTAAATATTTTCAATTAATAATTTATTCTTGAAAATATTATAATGCAATAAATAAAGTTTTTTATAGCACTAGTTAGGTATTTAAGTTTTCTATTAAATCATTCACTGTTAAGTTTTATGTATATATAATCTCAAAGATATTTAATATAATTTATTAAATGTACAAAAAATATTTTCTTTATAAAAATAGGTAAATTAATAATTTATTGAAAAATATACTGAAATGTCCAATTTAAAAATTGCATTTTATGGATTGTTAATAAATAGAGCATTGCATTGCAAAAATAAAACATACATTTAAAATAAATATATATTATCAGATTAATCAGATGCTTATTATTTCTTTTTTAATTTTTGTAAGTAACTGGAGTTAATACGATAATATATCATTGGGCTACATCAACCATCACCATTAATATAAATAATATAAATGATAAAAATATAAAATGTAAATAATTGAAATTTAACAAATTTTTATTCTATTTAATACTTTAAGAAAAGAATAAACCCAATACATAATATTTAATGTTTTAGAAGTACATATAATTTTAAAGGAAATTGATAAATGATGATAGAATATTTCTTGTTAATGTAACCAAAATAGTAAAAATATTTTTGCTTAAATTTCATAGAGCAATATACATTTGTGAATCTGTAAAATTGTAATATCTAACATGCTGTTTAATTTAATCAATACAATTATTAAATACTTAGATAATCTCTGGTTTAAATGATATATATAATTACTTTCAAAGTAACCAATTACATGAAAAAGCACACACAAATTATAAAATTGATACATATAAAAAATGATACACTAATATATGGTTATTGATTTTTTTTTTTATTAGTATTAAAATTCATTGTAATTTTACTGGTAGCATTGTAAATAAAGCTACTACTGGAATTACTGTTACTGGAATCTGATTCACTATCTGAAGAACTGTTACTATTGTTGTTATTGCTACTACTGTCGCTAGTACTGGTATTATTACTGCAGTTACTATTTGAACTAAAAATATTTTGTATTTTGGATTTTTTTATTACTGGTTTCTTTATACTATTAGATTGATCTTCCATTCTAGATTATAAATAAATATTGTGAAATTGGTTAAATTTATATAAGTATATTTAAGTAAATATGAATAACTAAGTAGTTTAATAAATTAATATTTAAATCAATACTTTTTAGATTAACATCATGTATTATTTATAAAATAATTGCAAAATATATCATTTATAAATCAAGTATACTTTAACAATTTATTTACTATAGGATTTTTGGTATAAATTTAATTAATTATATTAATATTAATTTAAGCAATGTAAAATTGTTAATTATTAACATTTATATTTATAAATATAAATAATAATTACTTATTAATTTCATTCAATTGAATGGCTTTTTTCAACTGAACTGTCCGAGACGTGCGATGGAGATATTTTCTTTTTCCTTCACATTCATAGCTCCAGTGACCCATTTCAAGGCATTTTTGACATCGTACTTTTTCTAGTGGATATGGATTACTAGAATGTAAATATCATGATAAATATATACTTCGCAAATAAAATGAAATTTTAATAAATCTGTAATAAATTTTATTTCTTTATTCACCATCACTGATAATTTTATTTTAATGAACAATTAAAATTGTATTTCAAAGCTTTAAAACCTACAAAAAAATATTTAAAGAAAATTCTAGTAAAAGTTTATTGATTGATTACAATGCTAACAAATAATATATATTTAGTAATTTATTATAAATAATTATAATAAATTAATCATGAAGAAAAACATAGTTTTATAAAAATCTTACGGTTTTTTTCCAAATTTTGATTTTACTTTGACAGAGCTCATTTTGTACATAACCTTATACTAAAAGTAACCCATTAATAGTTACAAATTTTAATGTTCAGTGTGTGTTCTTTATATACCTGTCTGAATAATATTTTAAAAATGATTAACATATAGTTTAAAATAAATTTTACAGTATTTAATATAAATATATAATTATATAATTATAAAATTTGAAATATATTCTAAGATAAAGGTATACAATATTCTTTTACAGATTATAATTTCACAACTTTTTATTAGAGATTGAATATTATTAAAAATAAAATTAAGATAGCTACAGTATTTTTAAAATTAATTATATTATTTAATTATCTTCTATTTAATATGTATTAAATGTTTCGTTTAAGGTCTAAAATGATAAAAATAAATTAAAACGTTCATAAAAATTTATTACTTAATGCTTATTTTTTAGATATACTATGTGAGTTATGTGTTGTATTTTTATACATGCTAGTAAAGTTGACAAATTAACCTATAATCTACATGTAAGGATTACGTAATTTTGATTTTTCTTTAAATTATAATTTATACTTTTAAATTTCAGTTTTTATTAACATATTTTATTATTATTATTAATTATAGGAATAATAGAGATGCCAAAAGAATTTGTACAAATTAAAGGATATAAATTTTTATCAACAAGAATTAGACTGTCGTTATTGAGCATTTAAAAAATTAAGTAGTAATATATAAAAATTGTTTTATTTAAATTTTTGTTATATTATTATTGTTTTTTGGATTATGAATAAAAATAATATTAGTAAGTGATATTTATTTTAATACTATTAATTAATATTCTTTTCTATAATGTTTTATACTTATTTAAATTTATATTAATTTACATTAATTTACTTTTGAAATATTCAGAATATATTAATGATATTTTTAATCTTCATCAAAATGAAGTAACTACTAAGTACATCAAATTTGAAATTTTGAAATATTTATCTTTAACAAATAATTATTATTAAAAAAGAAACAAAAAAAATTTGCCTTAAAAAAACCTTCTTAAAATTTGTTATATGAATTTCTTAAAATTTAATTCTATTTCTTTAGGATAAGCTTTATAACAAAGTGTGGGTTCTTCGAAATCTAATATATGATAAAGTTTGGAATTTTCCAAGAAATGTAATTTCACTACTATACTAAATAAATATCCTGTAGTGTCTAAAAAGTTATCTTTTAGTTATATGCGTAACACTAAATTATTTGAATAAGTATTTATTTAGACTTTAATTATGTCTTAATTTTTAATTAGTTTTTGCTATTTAATATATGAACAAGACATTGAAATTAAAAATTTATTATTGAATATACAAAATCTTGAATTATATTTGGAAAATGAAAAGAACTATAAATTAATAGATTTAGATTGAATAAGTTTTGTAGTACGAAAATAAAGTACTGACAATTTTTTATTGTATCTTAATATATTATGAATTTATTTTTTTTATATCTGGAATTTTGTTAGCGTAGGTTATCTATCACTTTTTATAATAAAATATACTTATTTTTAATAATAAATTTCATTCTGTCAGCTTATTCAAAATTTTTTTTATATTAAATAATATATCTTATTTTTTTTAATTAATTCAAAATCACTGAACATAAAAATTGTATAATTAAATTAAAGATAAAGTATGGTATTATTATTTTTCTATCTAAAATTTTAAATAAATATAGCTTTTATGACAAATAAATTCTGTTTTAAGGTTACAATATGAAGAATTATATTCAATTTAGTTTAAATATTTTATCAAATCAAATATAAAAATAAATATTCACATGTATACATGCGCATCTGCTTGTAAGTTTATATATTACATTCAAATACCTAGTGTTAAAATATGTCAATTGGTTAATATTTTTTAATTTTATATAACAAAACTAAAAATAATCTTATTTTTTAAAAAAATAGTATATAAAAAAATCAGTATGATAATTATTTCAATTTTTATTTGAATTTTTTTCTGTTAATTATATAATTCTAATTGCTTAAAATTATTTTTTCTAAAAAATTTTATCAAAAAATGTAAGTTCTGAAATTTGGTGAAAAATAATTTTTTTATAGAATCTTTAACAATCATTTTTCAATACTAATCCAATGATTTATTGTTTAAACATACATAAAATTCATTATCAATAATTAATTTTAACTGTAGCTACAATTTATTCTCAAAAAAATTATATTTAACTTATATTACACCTGCACACAAACATTATCCACATAGAACCATCTAAATGTCTTAGTTTTTTATTTTTTACATTTTGTTTGTAGTTTATTGAATTATAAGTTTAATAAAATATAATTTACTATTTATATGTATATATGCCTTGTAATGTTACAGACTTGGATTACAAAAAACACAAGTTTTTAAAAAAAATTTATATGTATTTAATACTATTTTTTATTTATTTCAATTACTTTTGACTGTATCATATAAAAGATCTAGTGCAAATATATTTTGACATAAAATTCACAGTTTTAATCAGATTCAAACTTGGATTTAAATTTTTGCCTTTACATTGTCTACTAATAATATATAATCTATAATTATAATTATAGAGAAATATTATTTACTATTAAATTATATTAAAAAATGAAGATTAATGAAAATTGTTCAAATATCTAGCTATCATGTTAAAATACCTATACAAATAATGAATATACTTATATATGTTCTATTATTTAAATAAGGTATTTATTTACAACTGCTATTTGATAAGATAGAGCTTTATTAGAATATTAGTTTTGTTTATTTTCCCGATTCAATTTATATAAGAGAAGAAAATATCTTATTGAATATTATATGCATAAAAAGATGATTTTTTATCCTTATAATTAAATTATGTATCAATATCTTTTATTATTTTTATAATTGAAAAAGAATTGTCAAATCTTAAAAAATGTTTGTTTTAGATGTAATTTTCAAGATCAATGTTTAAATTATAGATTAAAATGCGATTTTACTCAGAATATTTTTAATATTTTCCTAATAATATAGAGCAATAAGGAATTAAATGTTTACATAAATTATTAATTTAATAAAAAATTTTCATTGAGCTTCTTTTATAAATTAATATTATATTGAAAAATGGCATGTTTAATATATATATATTTATTTATTTATTGATTTAAAAAAATTTTTGTTTTTATTTACTACTTTTGAATGTACTTTCTATAAAATTCTATGGATTCTTTTTGGATTCTACTACATAGTAAAATCTAAAATATTTATACAATATATTTATATTTATATTTTTACAAGTGAAACTATTTACTAATTCAATAAAATATTACAATCTAAAAGTTCAGTGAAATTAATCTAAAAATTAATTTACATAAAACTTACTTTTCTTGGCAAGCTTTTGACAATTAACATTCAAAATATATTGTTAAATTACAAATTGAATATGATTAAATGAATTAATTTTTCTAATTTAGTTAATCTAATAAAAGATAATTGTATATGTATATGTAGTAAAATGATTATTTAAAATACGAAAATGAAAATTTTTTTTATCAATTGTAATTAAATAAAAAAACTGATTTGAAATTTTTGTTAGAAGTTTTATTTCAAGAATACATTTTCATACTAGTCAATTATAGTAACTTGTATTTGAGATTAAACATTATAAAGTGATTTTGTTAATATAATTGTTTCAAACTTATTGTATATTTTTAGTAGGAGTAAGAAGATACAATAATAAAAAGATGTAATAATCATAAGATACAATAATTATAGATAACAAAAAATGGTTTTGATTATAAACCAATTGAATGCATTTACATATTTCTTAATTCACTTATGCTTGAATTAGTGAATTATTAATTAAAATTACTGATATAAATTTTTTTCAACCATTAATACATTTTTATATAAAATTAAATATAAATTTAATTTGATCAATGATTGTTAGTTAAAACTATGAGAAACTCAGATATGATATGATATTTTTATATGTGAGTATATAACTACCAATTTCAAAGAATATCCATGAGTTTAAACTTTGAAGGAAAAACAAGCATTCCTTAATACTAAATCAGTCATTACTATACTTATATTTCTCAAGAGCTTAAATAAAAATATATCAAAATATGTTAAGGAATTCTTATTTTTTTTAAATTTACTTTGATATTTTGTAAGTACCATATATATAATAAATTATACTATTATTGTTGAAATACAATTTTGAAAAATGCGAGCTACAAGTTGATTAAATATTATGAAATAAAAATGAATAGTGCATTAATAAACCATTTAGCATTGTTGTTTATATTTGCAGTATAAAAAGTAAGATTAAAATTAAATTAATCTTTACTATGAATGAAAAAGTAAATTGCATGAATGATTCAGAAATATCAAACTTAAAATTTCTTGTAATTGTATTATTGTATTATTTAATAAAATTAATGTCTTGAATTTTTGGATTAGTTAATGTTTTACTTTTTCTACGGATGCTTCTTAAATGGTATCAAATTGATTACTTTTCAATTTAGTGTTTAATCAGCTGTTTCCACTGTTGGTATTCATATTAATTTTTCACTTCCATGTAATTTATGTTTTGTTTTTTTACAATATCATTTTCTTTTCACCATCTGCTACGAAGTATAAATGTTACGATAGCAACTAAGAATACAGTATTTTTAATTAATTAAAAAATTAATTTTCTAATAAGTCGCTTTCATAAGTGAGTCGGTTAATTGCAAGTGAACTAGTTAATTTAAATGGATAATGTATAATTGAATATAATACATTCTTACTCTTAAATTAATATCATTTTACTTTTTTGATATATTTTGAAAAATACATTTATAATTTTCAGCATTGTTTTCATTGTTATTTCTCTTTTAATTATTAATATTTCAGTTTTATTTTATTATATTAATATAACAAAAATCTATCCTCTGATAGGAAAAAAACTTTTTCCCATATTGTATATAATTGTTGATTAATTTTTTTTTTTTTTCATTGTGGGATTAATTTATATAATATTATTTAAGAACATTTAATGTTACTTATAAACTCATTTTTATTTTGTGTTTGTGTTTCAGCTTTAATTACAACTTTTATTAAAAGTGTCATTTTTTATAAGTCACACATAAACTTAAGTACAGTTTTTACATTACCCGTTTTCTGCATATAAATAAAACTAAAAGAATGTTATAAAAGAAATTTGTTATCTTGTAGCAAATCTCACACAAAAAAATCTTAATTAAAAATAACATAAAATAATCTATAAGACTGCAATCGTATATAACAACATATTAGTCATAAGTTATTATTATGTATAAAATTATTGTCTATAATAATTAAAAAAAATATTGTATAAATATTGTATTTATCGGTTCCAAATAACATTATAAACACAGAAACACCCATAAACTTGAGTACAGGGTTGGTACTGTTTTGATTTAAAACTTTCCTCATATTGCTCATAGTTAATTATCTTTCAACTTTAAATCATCTTCAATATATGTACAAATTGATTGATTAAATTAATTGATTATGAATTTTAGTGCTGTACTCATATTTTAATACATGCTAATATTTTGTGTTATACTGATCTTGTTAATATTAAATTCACAATTATGTATACAATACAAAATATTAAAACTTATCTTTTAAGCAATTGTATGTTTTTTTATGATATTTTTGTATATAATTAATTTTATATTGTTTATCATTAAAATATATTTATCAATTTTATATCAATAAAATATATGTACACATTATTTTTGAAAGTTTTTTATTTAACTATTTATTTTTTTATTTTATTTTGTGATTTTATACTTTTTTACACTTATATATAAACAAACAAGTGTTAGACTCTTTCATCACTGTTGGAAAACTTTCAAATGCATAGAAAAGTACATATAATAATGCGTAATAACTTGGAAAATTTAAAAAACTTGTATAAAATGACTGAACCTAAAGATATATTTATTACTTATGGCTATATATATATTACTTATGGCTTTAACAGTACTATTAAAATATTAATTGAATCATTTGTTAATATACAATAAATAAAAAAAAGTGGATGCTATAGCAAGTATGTGTGTGTTAATATTAAATTACTAACTATTCTTTTTATTACCCGCTTTTATTATTGGTTAGAATAAATAATAAAGAGAAAAAATTAAGAAACGTATTTATTACGGTACGACTTATTAGTTTAATAGTACCATTTATTGGTTTACATTTGGTAATATATGCTACTTATCTGATTTCAAGTATATTTGTCCATCGTAATGATTGGAAAAAAGAGATACGAATATATTCATTGTAAAATATTTCGTAATACTTGGTTTCACAAACACAAACACACACAATTTCATTATTATGCTACAATCGGATTTTTGAAATTATATGTGAAATAAGAGATATTGGTATTAAAATAGTGATAAAAACATAATATTATTGATATATTTTTATCATGTTAAGTGCACAGTTTCTGGAAATCTAAATAAATAGTTTTTTGTGTTCAGTTCAATGGATAACCAAATATAGACACTATTCTTATTTATACTGATTTGAATTGAAAAAATCTTATGGAATTTTTAAAATTACTGTTAGCATTTGTAAATCGTTTGATATTTTTATAAGATTAAATCGGAATGAATCGACTCTTATTTTTATTATTTCTCAAAAATTAGACAAAATGACATGCCATGCTTGTAAGCGAATATGCAATAAATAAAATCTCTTCAAACTCAAGAATTCGAAGCTAAAAATGATACCCTGATTACTTAGAAAGAAAAAAGCAGTTAAATAAACGTGCTAAAAATTTTGTTAGTACTTGAATTAAAGAGTTAAAATTCGTATATTGTAAAAAAATCTGCAAAATAGTTTGTAATTTATTTGGCGCATATACTAAAAACTATTAAAGAATTAAGAGTTGCATATTTAAAGGTTATTGATCAATAAAAGGAATACATTTTGAGAGTGAAATATTTTAGATAGTTTGCGCAAAAATTTAATAAATAATTAAAAAAGTAAAATATTATGTCTATTACAATTTTTGGAGAAAGGCAGAATACCATGCGTCAGTAGTCGATTAATAAATGTTATGATTATTTGCGATAATTTTCGATTCTCCTTTCTAGACATAAGGACAACGTTAATTTATTAAAACACTCATAAAAAAATTTGGCATACAGGAGCACAATTAACACTTAATACTATTCAGCAAAAAATATTGACCAATCTATGAAAAAATGCAATAAAACTGTAATGGATTGTAGTCGGACAAATGAGTTACTCGTGTTATGTCGTTTAATAATAGTAATTTCGTGACGGAGTTTAGTATGAGTTTAGTAATGATTTCGCTGTTTCTAGTTGTGGTCCAGTATTTAAAGGAAAACCGTGAGAATCAAAGCAAAGGAAAATCATGTGCATTATACAGATAAAAATTGTAAATCCGTAAGAATCGAGCGGAGGGAAGTCGCCTATACATTATACGATATATAATTAAATATCGTACAAGATATTGTAGAAATGCTGTTTAGATAATTCAATATACAATGGAAAATTTACTTTTCAAAGAGTTAATCAATCGCTACTATTTCAAATTATAGGATTAGACTATGCGGACTGTTTTTTAGAAAGGAAAAAAAGTTTCGTAATAAGTTAAAATTCAAGGCATGTGTATCCATTTTTGTATGTTTTGTTATCTGAGCTGTATACAAGCAATAAAGCGTTTTATTGATCGACGAAGAAAACAAAGTCAAATTCATTCACATAATACAACAAATTTCGTGAGCACAAGAACAAAAAATTCATCAAAATTCGCGCGTTTTCAATGGCACAAGAGATAGAATGGCATTTCATACTACCAAGGTCGCCTCACTTTAATGGCTTATAATAGGCTGCTATTAAAGTATTAAAAAATACATTCATGTACTCATGCACGCGCGTACGTGCACATAATGCACAACTGTAGGAAATGCATTATTTACGTATGACAATTAAATGCTCGTTGAATAAAAATTGAGGCAATGTCAAAAATGTTCAAACCTACATTTCGTTAAAATAAAATTTGACTATAGTCTTTTACCTACTTTAACAAACTTATGTTGCCTTGTTTTCTATGTAAATAAATGAGTCAAATAAATGCATAAACTGCAGCAAGAAAAAGTATATTTAAAGATAAGCATGATGACAAGACAGCAGAACTTGATAAAATATGTTTGCATATTAGTGCAATTGTTTCACGACAATGTAAATTTGAATTGTAATACTATTTTATTTTTTGCATTTGTTTATTAAAATATAAAAGTTTTCAATTCATGTTGTATTTCATTATTTATTTTTAATTAATTAGTTCACTTGCAATTAGATGACATGTGTGAAAACAATTTATTAAAAAATTAATTTTTTAAATAATTAAAAATACTGAATTCTTAATAGCTATCAATAGCAAATTATATAATAATTTTAGTATATCCATAAATTTTTTAAAATCTTGTATTTGCAAAGACAAACTTTATAAATTATTTATAATAGTTATCAAATACTACATGATGTTAATATAGTATATAAATTGATATATATTTTTTTAAATAAATGAGAATGAAGATCATTATTCAACTTCATTAATTTATCACTTGACTATCTACTTAGAATAACTAAAAATTGTAATAAATTCTATTGTTAGAATAAAAAATTATTTTCTACTTGTGCGCATATTGTTCTGTAAAATTAAAATGATAAATAAAATATAAGGTAAGGGATATAATTCTAAAAATGAAAAAAATATAATTTTCTATAATTTTAATTGGGAAAGTTTTTCTAATAATTTTGTTAATAATCTTTTTGAATAGGGTTTTCTCCTCATGATTTATAAAATATTATAGTTCTAAGAATGATTTTAACTAATACTTAGTTTTATTTGAAATTTTTATTAGTTAACCTTGGATCTTAAAAAGATTATTTAATTTCTCCCTTAAAATTTAAACTTATCAGTATTCCTGCATGTTTTCAAGTATATAATTACAATTACCAACCTTTTAGAGATCTTTATAAAATCAATCGGTAAGATAAATATTACTAGAAGAAAATATTATAAATATTTCATTTTCTTAATTTTTTTTATAAAACATGAAATACTTGTAAAGCAAATAATGCTATTTATTTTTCTTATCTTTCTTGAATGAATACATAATTAAATAAATAAAACACGAGATTTCTTTTTAAATAATTTCTATAATCAGTGCAAGTTATTTGTCATTAATTAATAAGATTGAAATATTAATGACACTCAGCTACTCGATACACATGTACAAGAAAAATTTTGTTTCTTACAATAAAAAGTATAATACATAAATTAAATAATAAAAATTACATTACATAAACGATTTTTACTGAATATATTTTTTTATTTAGAAAATCCAAGAATTTGTAAAAAATTATTTTAATCTAATATTTAATAGAATGAAAAAATAAATTAGTAGAAATTCGGTGACTAATCAATTTTAGATTAATACTAATTATAAGTATTAATTTTTTATATTATAAAAAATAATTGCAGTAAAATACAAGAATAATAATGTTTTTAAATTATAAGAAAAGACTACATATTTCTTTGAATTATTTTACATTTTCAAAATAAATATATATTAAATGAAAATATTTTTAGCACTGATTATTGTCTAATACAGATGTAATAAGAAATACATATGAGGGTAATTCAACATAAATTAGGCACAACACCTTTGAGTTTAATAAATGAAAACAGAAGTATATATAGTAAATACCATAGTTATATTTTTGATGACTACTTCAATCTTAAAGTTTTAAGGTTGATATACACTTAATCTAATTTTTGGAGTTCTCTAAAAAAATAGAATATTTGTATTTTCTTATTTTTTATAATGTAATTAAAATTATAGCTCTTTAAATTAGGCTATATTAATATGGATAATAAGAAAATTAAAAATATTGTTTTCACTTATATTATAAATTTTATAATATGTTTAAAAAGCAATTAATTTTTTAGTAATATTATAGGGAAAAAAAATTGATACCCTATAATATCAAACAATAATGCAGTTTTTTTATATAAAATTTGTAGATTAATTTGCATATTTAAAATATGTAATATATGAATTGCTTATAAGAGTTAATTACTGTATTTGTATAATTGAAAGGCTTGTAATAATAAAATTCTGGCATTTGAACCATAGAACAATGATATAATATTAGCTTAAGCAATAGCAAACAATATATAACTTATGGCTCAAACTGCCTTAACATTGTTCAACAATTTTACTTTTTTTTTATTTTATTATAATTACAAAAATTTTTTTACCAATATAGTCACATTTTTTTATTTTAAGATAAATATTTTCTAATTTTGATCTATTAAATAAATTTAAATTTACTTATTTTATCCAAAGTTTTGTTTCTTATTGATATTTATATTTATTAATTTAATTCAATATTTATTAGAGATTTTTTGGTTATTTAAATATATAATTTAACCAAAAAATTATTAAAGTTTTTAAATTAAACTGTATAATATAAATAAAATTTTATATTAACTAAAATTATAATTAATTGTATAAACAGAACTACAATATTTAATTAAATTTATTGAATCGAAGAACAGCTCTATTTATAAAAATGTCTATTTTAAAAAGAAAAAGTTTTATGTCATATTTAAATTTTTTTACAATTAAATTAAAATTCTATTTGGAACTTGTTAATATCTTGATTGTTAATATCTAATTTACAATTCTATTACATAGATCTATAAGGTCCCTGCATTTTAAGAAATTGAATAACAAGTGAAGGACCACCAGAAACTATCTCCGGTGGTATTTGTGACAATGGGCAATTCTCAATTGACATAATACTGAGGTTTGTGCACAGGGCCAGCTCAAATGGTAAATTGTGAAGATTAACATTATCATTGATGTATAGAGAATCAAGATTTTCTAATGTACCAATTTCTTCTGGAAGATAATTTAAATTATTTTCTCCAATGCTTAAATGTGTAAGATTTCTAAGATGACCAATAGCTCGTGGTAAAGAAGTAACTTGATTAGACTGTAAAATTAATTTTTGTAAATCTCTGAGGAAGCCTATTTCATTTGGCAATGATTCGATTTTATTTTCTTCAAGATCTAGTATTCTCAATTTGCCTAAGCTGGCTATATTGGCAGGAATACGTTTTAATAGATTGTTCGAGAGAATAAGTATCTCAAGATTTTGAAGACATTGTATGTCATCTGGAATCTTTACAAGCTGATTTGTACCCAAATTTAACTCTACCATATTGATCCACGTTCCAATGTCAAGCGGCAAGGCAATCAATTGATTTTCTTTCATATTTAATTTTGTAAGATTTTTTGCTCTTGAGAAAATACCATATGGTATTTTGTCAATTTTATTATGTTCAAGATTGATGGAGTATACATTTGTAAATTGCGAAGGTCCTCCAGCTGGGTAAGCTGTGAAAGCATTCCTTGATAAAGTAATTGTTTTTAGGTTTGATAAACTTGAAAGTAATCCATCAGGTAATTGGGATACTTGATTTCCTTCTACACTGAATTCATCCATAAGTTTACAATTAGCTAAGGACTTCGGAATATTAGATAGACGATTGTACCTTAAGCCTAATCTAGTGACAGATACAAGATTGCCTATTGTTTCTGAAATATCTAGCAATTCATTGTGTTGTAAATCAAGAGTTGATAGCTGAACACAGTTGCCGATTTCTTTTGGTAGATGCTCTAAGTGATTATGAGAAACGTCAAAAGTTACCAGATGGACAAGCTTACCAATGCCAGCAGGAAGCTCTTTGATTTTATTTTCCCTCAAACTCAACATTGTTAAATTCGTTAAGTTACGAATATTATCGCTAACATATCTGACTCTGTTGAAGCGTAGAAAGAGTGTTGTCAATGATGTAAGCTTGTAAACAACTTCTGGAATTTCATTGAGCTTATTATGTCTCAGATCTAAAACTTTAAGTTGTTTTAGATTTTCCAGGGTGTCAGGTAAACTTGTCAATGAATTTTCACTCAAGGCAAGTGTTTTTAAATTCGTCAGGCATCCTATTTCAGAAGGAAGAGTGACCAATTTATTACCATATAAATAAAATTCAACGAGGTGAGTTAGATCTTTAACACTGCTAGGAAGGTTTGTAATGCTGGATTTACTCAGATCAAGTCTCTTGAAACATTCATCTCTACATCTTACAAATTCCTTTGAGACATCCAAGTCAGCTTGTATGGGTTTACTTTTTTTTGCAGTTGGCTTAGGTTTATTGGATTCAGGATGTTTAACTGTAACAGTTTTTTTTGTATCACTAGTTGTTATCGATGCACTTGATAATTTCTTCTCTTTGGTTTGTTCCTTACCCTAATTAAAACAAAACTATTATTAATAACAATAGTTATAATTAAATAATCATATTAAATATGATTTATTAATGTTTATTTATTTTTCATTCATAATAAACAATGATTGTACTCTTACAGATTATTTTTGCAGTTTTATTTATATACAGAAAATGGATAATATAAAAAACTAAAATAAATTTTAAATAATCAACTTTAATTATGTTAAAAGATTAATAAATTTACATATTTTATAAGATAAAATTAAACAAAGCAAATTTTTGCTATGAAATGCAATAAAAGTAATTATTAATCACAATTAATGTCTTTATATAACTTTATGTAACTTTATGTAAGCATTTCATAAGTTATTTAAAGAATAAAAAAAATTTATAACATAGTAGTATTTAATTAAAAAACTTTATAAAGACATAAATATCTTATTTATTTAATTGTATATATTTAAAATTTTTTCAAAACATTAGCAAAGGAGTAAATATGTTTAAAAAATGATCAATGTTACTTTAACAAAATTTGAAAGATGGCTTATGATATTAAATTATATGTAATTTCTAAAAAATAATTGGGAGCGATTTACAATTAATATCTTTTGAAAAGTTTGTACAATAATAATTATTGACTTTATTTCTTTTTAAATGCAAAGATAATATTTATATCAATAAAATTTATTATCTAATATTACATTTTTATAAATTAAAGTTCAAAATTTTATTTTATATCTCAAGGACTTATTAATTAATTCTTAGAATTTAGTAGATTCTGATGCAAATAAGAATTGTAATTACTTAATGGATGGTTGATTAACATTTTTTAGTAAATAATATGTTTTTACATATTTATTATTTTTAATTTAATTTATAATTAAAATTATTTATTTATTTATATATTTATATATATCTAGAAGTAGAATATATATTACAAATTTTTAGAAGTTCATATTAGATATTTTTAAAGTATTGGAAAATTATTACAGATAAATTGAACATTAATTGTTTGATTAATATTATTTTATTTTGTGGAGAAAAATTGTATTTTTATTTATATTTAACGATAATAATATTATCAACAATGATTTCTTTAATATTTTTAAACTTTATTTTATAAATAGAGAAAAAAGAAATAGTAAAATACAAGTTAAGCTCTAAATGTTGAAGTTATTACGTAATAATTAATAATAGTTTCTAATATTTACAGAAATATAATAGAATATATTTAAAAAATATAGTTTTGGATAAAGTATAATTTAAAATTTATTTTATTAACAAATTACAAATTTTGACCGTTATATTTGATACGAATATAATTTTAATTTATGTCAAATCCTTATTAGAAATTTTAATCAAATATTAATCTAATATTCTTTAGTTATTTAGAAATAAGAGTTTTCATTACTTAAAATTAAATACCAATGAATACACATTGTTAAAAAAAATTTTGTAATTTAATTTGAATTAAAAATATTTAGAGATGTAAATTATATCATTAGTATATTGATTTATTAGTACAACTAGTAACAAATAATATCAAATATCATTAAATCGATATTTAATTATATAAAATTTAAAAATTTGATTCAATCATATCATAAAAGAATATAGAAGAAAAATCATTTCTAACCTGAACATTGGTTTCTCTGAGGTCACAT
This sequence comes from Dolichoris vasculosae, assembly GCA_018907195.1. NCBI lineage: Eukaryota > Metazoa > Arthropoda > Insecta > Hymenoptera > Agaonidae > Dolichoris > Dolichoris vasculosae. The sequence continues at coordinate 135,133 of JACCHY010000046.1, read as the reverse complement.
GCCTCGGGCATGTTGTCACTTGTCACAGCCAACAATCCACAGCCCTCCAGGTACTCTGGAATATCCTGCTCCTTCATGTAAGTGCTCAAATGAGCAGCTTGAGTTTTTTATTTTTGTTTAACTTACGTTTTTTCTCTTTGTTGTTCTAATGAATGTTGCAAGTTTGTAAAAAATTAACACAAAGATAATAAATTAGAGTACTTTTCTAAAGAAATGTTTTTTTATCTTTTTTTTTCATTAATATACACTCTGAGTATGTATATATCATACAATGTCAGAAGAGTTTATTCATAATATAAAACTTTTTCCCCCTTTGTTATTATCTTCTCCTTCGCTCCGAACATTCACTAACACCTACCTTCGTTTTAAACACCATACTCATGACATTATAATTTTGTTTTGTTTTTTCGAACCTATCTTTTTTCAAATACTACGTATAAATAATTGAGAGTTCACTCGTGATTATTGATATTAAGATTCTTCGATTTTGTAAAAATTTGTGGCGCAAACGCAATAGCACAATCTATATGCATATATAGTTACATTTATCTATAGTGTCCTTTTGATGGTGTAAAATTCTCCTTTTTTACCTAAAGGATTGTTTGAAATTTTTCTTTCGTTATTTCTTTTTCTACAGCATTGTAAGAAATATTAAATAATTAATACATAGAAGAGTCATTAATGTTCACATATATACAAAATTTCTCAGCAATTTTTTAAAATATTTATAAATGATAATATTCATCAAAACTTCCATTATATACTGAATAATTGAAGTTCGCTTACTGTAATCCATGTGTTAGCTACATTGGCGTTGCAAGTTATATCATTATCAGTGCATATATAACTAACGAATGTAATCAAATAAATTTTTAAAGTCCATAAAGTCTATATTTTTATAGACCTTTGTAAGATAACTTTAAACAGATATTTTTAATATATGTTATTAAAAAATATATGAATATAGTAAAAATATTACGTAAATTGTTAGGTTATCTTAAAGTTCATTGATATTTCTGCAATTTTTTAAATAAATTTATTTAAATTATTTATTTCAAAGAATTATTAAAATGATTGTTGATAATATTAAAATTTAATATTTTTAGATCATTGCTTATTTTTAATCTCTTTATTTATTAATTAAACAAAAGCATATATTTATTATGTAGGTTAAATAAATGATTTTCTGTTTTATGTTAAAATTTAACTTTTTTCAAGTAAGAGAATCAAGAAAGACAAAGAATGTCTAGATAAGTGTATGCTATGATAGAATGAAGATTTAATAAAAATATAGTACATAAAATGGATTTTTTGAGAATTTGAACAAATAAAAAATTTTAATTATTTATTAATTTCTTAATACAAGTCTTTTATATCTATTTCAATATACAATTTCATAAACAGATGCTGATTAATTTTATGAGTTATATGTGCCAGTATCAGGAAGTCTTTTCTTGGAATATTTAATTGCAAATAAGCATATTTCATTCAGGATCTACTAAATATAAATTTTGCAAGTACTTAATCCCTTGTAGTATTTTTTTCATTTTACTAATTTTCTTCTACTTAAAGTAATTTTATTTTGGCAATATTTTTCTATTATAATATACGTGTATACTTATCTATCTACTAATTTATATATTCTTACTGGTGGTATTATTTGTTTTGTTGATTTTTAAATTTAATAAATATGTATTTAGTGTATATTAAAACTTTTTTTAATATATAATTACTATAAAAGTCAAATTTATATTCTTTGTATTTTTTTTATTATACTTTACACAGCTTGTTTCATTTCATATAAATTATTCATAATTTATTGAAATTAAATTTATAGTAATTTTCTTTTATATTCAAGTTAACAAATTAATACAGTTTCATAAGTATTTTAGTAAGTGATTAAAAAAAAATTCTGTACCAAATAATTTTCATTAAATATGTTACTTTTTAATATGATTTCCAGATTATAAAGTAAAATACAAAAAAAGTCTAATTTGCAGTTTTTATTTTTATAATTAATGTATTAAATATTCATGAAATTATAATTATTAAAATTCAATAAATTTATAAACAAATAAGCATCAATTGATGAAATGAATATATGAGTATTCATTTTGATAATTCTTTGGCTTAATTTTACCCTTTATAATATAGATAAAAAAAGTTAGAAATAAGTGTAATAAAAATTATATCAGCCGAATAAAACTGTATTTATTGAAATCATTGATTTGAACATTTTCAATCTTTTTATGTATAATTTTTAATATAAAAAAGAGAAAATAAAATAATATCTTTTTTGAAGCACAGAAATTGTTTTTAAGTATTAAAAATCTGGTAAACTACGTTTAATGCAGTATTATATAAATGTAAATGAAAAAATATGGTACTGTTATTAAAATATCGATATACAGTATAATATTTAAGTATAAAAATGATCCGTTTATTTTTAAATCAATAATTTTACGAATGAATTAATTAATAGTTAATAATAATAATAATAATCAATTTGTATTTTATTTTTAATAAATCATTATGATTATATAAATTAAATAAATTAAAAATATAATTAATATATTATATTTAATATTAATACTAATAATAATATCTTATATTTATAGTATATTTTATTAAATACTTTTTTCAGTATATATTTAAAATCTGTTATTCCAAATTTAACTATGTAATCTCTAATTTAAAACCTTTAGAACGCCATCTAACGGTAATTTCAAAGTTTTTTAGTAACACACTGAATAGTATATTTGAATTTAGCGTTTTTCAAACAATTATTTGAAGTAATAAAGTTTATTTATACTTATCTACAAGAGAGAAAAATTTAAATTCATTTAAACTACAGAATTCAACTTTTTTAAAGAAAAATGTAAACATTATGTTACAAGTAATATTTAAAATATTTATGCATAAAATTTTAACCTCGAAAAATTATTTTATAGATATATTATTTACCACTTAAAGATAATGAGTAATTCTGAAAACGAAAGCGATAAAAAATCATTAGATCCTGTACATAATGCCTGGTTATTGAAAATTCCTAAATTCAAGTCAAAAGATAATCCAAATCGTTTATTAGAAGAAAGTTCTTTTGCAACACTGTTTCCTAAATATAGAGAAAAATATTTAAAAGAATGTTGGCCTCTTGTACAGAAAGCATTAAGCGAGTATCATATTAAAGCAGAGCTAGATCTTATTGAAGGGAGTATGACAGTAAAAACAACACGAAGAACTTGGGACCCTTACATTATTATTAAAGCTCGTGATATGATAAAACTTATGTCTCGTTCAGTACCATTCGAGCAAGCTGTTCATGTACTTCAAGATGAAACTGGAGCTGATATTATAAAAATCTCTTCTTTCGTAAGAAATAAAGAAAAATTTGTTAAACGACGTCAAAGACTTATTGGACCTAATGGCTGTACACTGAAATCCATGGAGCTATTAACTAATTGTTATGTGTTGGTGCAAGGTCAAACTGTAGCTGCATTAGGTCCTTACAAAGGTTTACAGCAGGTACGCCGTATTGTTGAAGATACAATGAAGAACATTCATCCTATTTATAATATTAAAGCATTGATGATTAAAAAAGAATTAGCTAAGAATCCAAAGTTAAAAAATGAAAATTGGGAACGATTTTTACCCAAGTTTAATAGCAAGAATATGAGCAAACGAAAACAATCTAAAAATAAAAAGATTAAGAAACTATATACACCATTTCCACCATCACAGCAAGAAAGTAAACTTGATAAACAATTGACTTCTGGTGAATTCTTTTTAAAAGCAGAATTAAAGAGAGCTAAGAAACAAAAAGAACAAGAAACTAGACATCAGAATGCTACTAAAAAACGCGAAGAGCGCAGAGCTCAAGTATTTATACCACCAGAGGAAAAAAAATCAAAATTAAATCAACAAACACATGATATTAATTTAAATGAGTTTAAAAAAAAAATAAAAAAAAAGATAAAAAAAGGAGAAGAAATAATCAAAAGTTAAATAAAGTAAATTGGTATTTGTACAGATTTTTAAAAAAATATTTGTTTTATTAAAAATTCTTATTTAACAATAATTGTTTAATATTATTTCTTTATTTCAGTTATATATATAAATTATTATATATTTGAAAGCTGCATTATTATTCAAATCAGAATATCTATTCAATTTTTAAGTTACAACAATTTTAATATTATATTACTATAAGATAAAAGTTATAAATTAAAAGTTTTCAAACTAATAAGAATAATAAATGTAAATTAATTTTATAAAAAATATTTATCTGTAAAAACAATTGTATAGTAAGTTGCTCTAAATCAACTTTTTTCTTATTATGTATAGTATTATTTACTTTCAAGATATAATTAATTTGAAAATTTTTAATCTTTTAAATATTTATTTTATTTTCTAAATAATTTAGTTTTTTATAATATACAAAAAGTTTCCTGTAATCTTAAAAACTACGAATTTTTATCTAATTGATTATTTCATTTATATTAATACATTTTTATCAAATGATTTTTTTTATTTAACGTTTATTTTTCTAAGATAATTTTATCTGTTTCATACATTTTGCTATTTTATAGTACAAAAATTTACATTATTTAAAAGTATTATTTTAAATAATATAAAATTTTAAATAAAATAAAATTTGAAAGCAGTTATAAAAAAAAATCATATAAAAAAATATTTGATTAAATGTAATTGCTTATTGAATGAATTGGATTTTTTATAGTAATATATTATAAATTAAGATATTTTTAATTTAATGGAACACATTTTTAAAATAAATAAAATTTTTTTGTTATAATAATTTGTTTATATAAGGATTTGGAATTTATATTATGATGTGATTATAAGTAAAAAATGTACTGTAACATCCTTTCACCTTACAATTCTTTATATAAGAATAAATACATGTTTTCATATAAAAATGTTGAATATAGAGAATAATAATTAAATCTTATTTAACTATATTTGAAATTTTTATAGATTTCTTCATTTCATGACTGTTTGTACTTAATAAAATTTCAACAATACTTAACCTCTTAATAAAATTAATGAATATATATGCCAATAATATTAGTATGTTTACTGCACATAATTTACTTTTACAATACCATGTTTTATTTTACAGTTGATAATTATAATTTTGTTGCTTGTGTGTAGAAATACAAAATACATTAGGAATTTTATAGTAAAATATTTTCTTCAGAGCATTTACAAATTCAAGTATAAATATTAAATAGTATTAAAAAAAATCATGACATATTATATATTTATTTTTTTCTAGTTCATTAAATTTTATTATCATTTTATATAAAATATTACCGTATACAATTTGTACATGACCTATTTATATAAAATTATGGTTTGTACTATAAATTTTTATAAAAAAAATAAATTACCTATAACGTTTAATCAATACAAGTTTCTATTATTTTTTAAAAATAAAAAATTGTAATTGTACAAGTTATACATCATAAATTTTATATTTATTTAAGAAAATAGTTTAAGTTTTTATATATTTATATTAGGTTTGATAGAAATTTTTATTAGGACAACTTAAATTTTTATATGAGTTAAAAATTTATTTTTGTGCTACAATTTTAATTACAAGTTTTCATTATGTTATTTTTGTAATTGTCATATGCATAAAAATATTGTGAATAAAATGTATATAAAATATATACTGAAAAAATAAGTTACAATTACGATAGTTAAAATTTACTGTATAATTTAAAAATTAAGACTGCAGCATAAAGACATTTCTAAAGTATGTATTAAAAAACTTTAAGAAAGATATTTGCAATGCTGTAAATTTCAGCTATAAATATTTTTAATCATGTTATCTATCTTTGATTTTCATTATTTAATGTATAAAACTGATTTTTGCATTTTGGTTTTGGCTCCTTTAATTATTAAGTTCTTTATAACATAACTTTCTTGATTTACATGAGCTTATAGCTATATTTACTAATTACATATTTTATAATCAAGCTTCCATATTTTTTATTTTCAATTATATTTTTTTTTGGGTATATTTAATAATAATCTACTAATGATATAATGCTTGTTATAGAGATTCATATTAACATTTCTCAATTGAGAAAAATTATATTTTTTTAAAATACAATTAAAGAAACTGTACAATGAATAGATTAGGAAATTATATAATTTAAAAAATTTTTCCTATTTATATCTATAAAATAAACAATAAATATTTAAAATTAATATGTAGTAGTTTTATTCAATATTAATATATAATAATTAAAAAATAAAAGAAATTTAATAAATTAAATTCTTTAAAAAAACACATAAATATAAATTAGTATTTACAATTAAAAATTAAATATTTCTATTTATATAAACAAATTTTTCATTGATATTTGATTAAATATTTCAAAAAGTATAAACATAGATATAATTTAATAAAGCTTTTCCAGAATACGGAGAAAATTATTCATTGTTTGTAAATTTATTACGATGATTTCATATTATTTTGGTAAATATATTGTAATATTTATTTTGATGCTTTAAAAGTGATAAATATATATTCGTAGAAAAATAAGGATTAAAAAGCAATTCTATTTTATTTATATAATTTTTACTCCTTAAACATTAAAATATGATTTTATAAGATATATAAATAAATAAATATATGTATATATGTACATTCGAGCGAGGACATGCATACTCACACCTTAAGATTGATAAGATACAAGTATTTTCTAATTTAATTTTGAGTACAATTTCTTAACATATTTAAATGATTTAATGCTACAATAACTCATGCAAAAATAAATACAACAGCTATAAAATTAGTATTAAAATTTCATAAAATTATTCAATGTACAGTCTCTTAAGTTACTCAATTAAATTAATTTTTATTTTTATAAATTTAAAGTTGAGATTTTAAAAATATGAACCAATATTTATTATAATCTAATTAATATTTTAACAATTACAATTATTAAGATAATTTTTTATAACAAAGTCAAACTGAATTTTCCTATATATTGCACACAATACACATTATTATAATATTTACATTTGTGCTTACAGTAATTTATAAATAATTTTATTGATATATTTTTAGGTAGAGTAATTAAATGTTAATTTCTTTCAATTTGTTTTTTTTTGTTTATAAATAACGAATCTTTCTGTAAATTATTTTATATAAATAAAATTTTTTAATAAGTACTTTTAAAAGTTAAACGTTTGCTTTTCAATTTGTTTGATTTTTATATTAAAAAAATTATTTATTAATTTCAATAGAAAGAATTTAGATTTATTTTCAGTTAATTACAATAGGATTTAAAATAAATCTAATATTTTTAATCTCTTATTCTTTATTGAAAATAAAATAGATTTGAATATTTAATGTTCAAGACTTATTCAAATCTGCTCAAATAACATTTAGATTGTCTATCCTTTATATATTTTAAAAATGAAACAGTATTTATAAAAAATAGTTTTGAAGTTAATATAAAAAGGAAGAAATTAAAAAATACATTTTTTTGTTAAAAATACCTTGATAGGTAAATTACAGTATTTTAAATAATTAAAAGTTATTCAATATTTATTTCAAAATGTCATTTGAAAATTAATACTTTAAAAATTATTTTTGTAATATTTTTGTTTTATCCACAAATAATACTTTCAGATGTTCAAAAAATAAAACAGAAATAAATTCTAAAACTAATTTGTTTTTAATAAAAAAAAACTGATATCAAAGTGAAACAACTTTAAAGTTGTAAAATTAACTTACTTTAAAAATTTTTACAAAAGGTTTTTTCATTCAAATGAAAACAAGTATTTTTTAGATATTAATATTCTGCTGTGAAAAAAATTCAATTTCATTAATTGTAGAGAAATATTTTTATGCTGCTTCAAATTTCACTAAAAATAAAAGCTCTGTATTTTTCATATATTTTTACCATAATTCCAATGTACCACTAGCAAGAATATGTGAGAACTTGCGCGATTTTTCATTCCATACAAACTATAAGTAAAACATCACGTTTGTAGTGGCAGTATATTAAATAAGTTAAGGTTGTGTAAAAACTTATCCTTTCGAAGAGTTTGTAGTAGCATATTTACTTTTGTATTTTTTCCGCGTATACAGCTTAAATGAGATTCGCATTTTGGAAGAACAACATCCACAACTAATGACTATGGTTGTGGAGGTACCACCTCTGACTCTCAGCCTTCGAATTGCACTTCTCTGCGGTAACGCCGCGTTGCGTGTGATGCTTTGAATCAATACATACAGGTATACGGGCATGACGTATAAGACCTCCTTCGAGGTGGCGCCACTTCTGAAGGTCGCTACCGTCGCAGATTTGCATGAGCAAAGATGTACTCTTGGCGTAAACCGGTAAAGTCAAACATAGATCGTGATGCTTTATCATCCCTTCCTTTGTCAGACCCCATTCCTGTGGACCGGTCAATAAAATTAACTCGTGACTTAATTTAGTATGTGTATCAATAATTAAATTCTATTATATTTACTAATTTATTTCAATATATGCTCTCAATACATTTAATATCATTTTTCAAAAATTAAAATACAAAATTCAAAAACTCAGTTAGATTTACAATAGTGATTTTGCTTGTTAGATCTTAGCTAAAATATTTCTTATTTAGAGATATAGACTAGTAATTTCAAATGAATAACTATGTAATTAAATAAAAATTATGCATAAAATAATAAAAGGAAATTTAAAAAATTAAACATAGTTTTGATTTATACTATTCCAAAGTATAATAAAATACACATACTAAAAGCCTTTTTATATAAATTCTTTATAATAAAAAAAATTGCACATATAGTTGGTCTTTTAAATGAAAGAAATTTAATTAAAACTTACCTGATTACCACCCGTATTGTGACATGGATAGAGTCCAACATTCCCATCTAAAAGATGACCCATACTATCTAAACAGGCGGTACCCTGCTTTAAAGAGCCACCTGGACCTCCTTCACTCATTGGAATTATCAATTCCGGATAAACATGCTTCAAATACCAACTAAATGGTTTACAATGCAATTTTCGTTTAAGCTCCATTCTGTCTTGTATACTGAAAATAATTATATTATGAAATTTTAACCACTACATCAACAATCTTTGTCAATTAATATCACAATATCTTCATAATAATCATAAATATTTTTTCCTGTAATTTTTAAGGTATTTAAGTAACTTATTTAATTTAATCATATTTTCACTATTTTTTATAAAACAATACTAGAATATATTTGTTAAATACCTATTGTTGATTTTTATAAAATACATAGTGAGAATAATAACATTTTCGTTGATTAGATTATCGAAACAAATTTGTAAAAAGAATTCTTTAAAAATATAAATATAATTGTTTTTTTAAAATAATATTTGCTAGATAATTTATTTTTAACCAATTAAATGATTGTGTCGATAATAAAATAAAAGAAAAAATAATAATTATTTGAAAACAAGTAATTCTATTTTGAATTTTAAAAAAATACTGTAACATATTTTAAAATAATAATAAAATTTAAAATAATGCAAAAAAAATTAAAATTAGAATATGGATATGAAAGAATTTAAGAAAATGATGGAAATTAAAATTTGTATCAATTTGTATGCACTCACTTGCCATAGGGAATGTTACGTGCTAAGGGTACAGCATTATAATAAAACTGTTTGTAGTCGTCCATCCAGACCTCAGCTGCACGTCGAGTATTGCGTGCAAATACGTTTCCACTTCCGCCGGGAAAAGAATACGGATGACGTTTACGGAATACGTGACCAACCCTCGAACATGGGATTATTTCCAAACTTCCACCGCATTGCCATACACGAAATGAGATTTCTAAAAGCATTAATTTCTTATCAATGCAAAATATCTGTATTTGTTAATTTATCAATATTTTAATACGACTTTTTATTACTTATACCATATAACGAGATATGTTTTATTATTTCATAATTATCATTGTATCTTTGACTTACATATATAAATATATATATACTTTTAGTTAGTAATATTTTTATTAGTAGTATTTTTAAATTGTTCAACACTATTTATTTTATCTTACATTTATATTAAAAGACAATATTTAAAAGACGCAATTGAATAAAAAATATCTGCTTTTATTACTATATGTATATTTATATAATTATAAATAAGTCTTTTAATTTTTAATTTTACTCTAGATATCATGTCTTCAAATAACTAATTAAAAAAATATATAGATACATATTTCCATGAATATATTAATTTAAAGTATAATTTTTATGAAGATCTTGTTTCATAAATATGAATTATACTAAAAAATATTAAAGAAAAGTAATGAAGTTATTCAATTTAATTAAGGTAACTATTTAAAACAAAATATATATTTAATTTAGAATACTGAAAATAGAATGCGTATAATGGATAATTACATAGTTTAATGAAAAAAAAATCATTTTTTATCAGTGTACTTTTGTTTCAATTTACTTATTCTTTTTCTGTATACTACAAATATGATTTATAAGTTTATATAAGTAAATATCTACAAAGAGAGTGACAGAGATAGATAGATAGATAGATAGATAGATAGATAGATAGATAGATAGATAGATAGATAGAGATAGAGAGAGAGAGAGAGAGAGAGAGAGAGAGAAAGAAATTGATGTATGTATTATAATTTTGAAAGAAATTTCTATAGTTATATCAATTTTTTCTAAATAACATGATCGACTAAAATTTTTTTAAAACAACAAAGTAATGATAAGAAAAAATCAATTTTATATTATGTAAGTTTCTATTACTTTCGTAAATCTTTTAAAATTATTTTATATGCTGGAGAGATTTAAATTCCTCTTATATGAATATTAAATAAACAAGTAAATGTAACAATAATCATAATTCAAGTACATAGATACATTCTAATATTTCACTTGCAAATGATTAAAGAAATGATTTTTCTGTTATACAGTTCTATAACGAATGTTGTTTTTTTAATAGCACATTAAATATATTAATCACATATTACTTTTCTTTATATGATGAAATTATCATAAACTTAAAAGATGGGATTTTTAATGTACTGAATATACTTTACTATTTATGATTTTGAAATCAAAGATATAAATTTGTATTATAAAGTTATTTTCTAAGCAAATTTTTAAAGATAGATCATTAAAAGTAAAAATATAATAAAAGTAGCTTAAATATATCGGTAATATTTATTTTTTAATTACTAATGAAAATATTAAGAAATAATGTATAAAACTTTAAGTTATATTTAGAAGCTAATTTGTAAAGGATTAAAAAATAAAAAAAAAAGAATGGAAAATTAGTTTATAGGTTCTAAAGTAGATATAATGTTGGGATAGAGGATAAGGGAAAATACTTACCCAGATTTTCCCCTCCCCATACATCCATTTGGGTGTCATACTTTCCTAATTTCTCAAAATAAGTCTTATTTATAACGAAGAGTCCTCCAGCTATCATCGGTGTTCTTATTGCTTGTGATGGATCCTTTTGTCGTGCTTGACGCTCACCTTGACTGAGATACTCCCATTTAAAGACAAGACTCCAATCAAAACCTCCTCTCAAATCTGCTGAGGCACCTGTATACAATAGATTTAATTATACTTAATATTTTAATTTTTTTCCAACAATTCTATGTTTGCTGAGAATCCGCACGTTTTTTATTTATAAATTGAAAATCATTAGATGTGATTGGAAATTCGAGCGTCAATTATTAATCAATTAAATTAGTTATCGATAGTCTGCTAAATATGTATTTGATATTTTATTCGGACATATAAATATATATATATAAAACTGAAATACTACATAAAATATGATAAGCCTAGATAATCAAATAAATTCCATTTTATTAACTACTATAAATAAAGACAATATCAAGAATTACTCTTCTTTCTTGAGTGAACTGCATAAAAAAAGAAATAGGTACCAAACATTTCCTATATACATTTTTCTTTTGTACAGTGATACTTATAAGCTATTATACCTCCATATATGTCTGTAAGTATATTTTGTCTTTTTTCAATGTACAATAATTATCAAGTATTGTCAAGTATAATTATTGAGAATGAAATTAATTTATTGTTGTTTACATAAATATTTTTTTTAGAATAGTTAGTTGAATATACAATTTTCTCTAATTTTTAAATTATAAGATGGTTGGATTCTATTCTAAATACTAAAATTTATAAAGAAGTTCTTATTTTATTGATTGGGTTAGTTAATAGTAAAAGTAATAGTAGTTTTTATCTAAAAAATTTCAATTACTTATTAATAAGATTTTTTCGATACTATAAAATTTTGATCAAATTTTAATGTTTGTGACATAAAGATTTTTTAAATACAAATTATTATTAATATATAATAAAACCAAAATATTTTTACGAAAATATAATTTTATACAAATTTTTTTTATCTTTTATTTTGATTTTTAATATACATTATAAAATTGTATGGAGAATTAATAACAATAATAATTTATTAGATAAATACTTTCAAAATAATATGCAGATATTTGATATTTTTTTAACGGATATTATGAATTAAGAAAATGTTTTATTTCCTGTTTATTGTTAGTTTATAATACAATAACACTATTTTATTAATTTTCAACTTACAAAAGCATTATTTTATTACTATTTTAATAAATAAAGAACTTAATATCAATAAGCATTGATTCAGCTAATAAAAATTACAAAATAAAATTAAAAAATGTTATAAATTAAATAATTAAGTATTTAGTTTAATATTTATATTTTTAATATTATTTCAATTCATTATTTTTAATCAAATATATATATATATATATATTCTAATAATATTAAAGATATTAAGAAACTTAATTTAAAATAAACCTCGAAATCCAGAAAATAAATTTGAGATATCGTTTTATTAAATTATAATTTTTTTATTTTTTAGAATTATTATTATTGTTTCCTAAAATTATGTTTAGTGTGTGAATATCAAAATTTTTTTTATAAATATTAGTCGAAAGTAAGAAAAAATTACATGATTTAGAAATTTTCGACGGAATATATTTTATATATTGTAAATTCGATTTTTTTAATGCAAATTTAATAATTATAATAAAACAAATAATTTTTCTACTATTTTCTAATAGTTTTTTAAGATAAATTGTTTTAAGTTTTAAATATACAATTTAATACGAATTTAAAAAATTAATTTTTTTGGTTTAATTTATGAAAAAAGTAAATTATATTGTAATTTAAAATAGTAAAAAAAATTTAAAAATATATTAATTTTATTGTTAAAAATTGATATAAATATGCTATATATTTACATGTGCATGGATAAAAAACTATTATTATTTAAATTATTTATTTAAATAAATTGTATTTACGTTTATATACAACATAGATTTACGAATGGTGTACATTTACTTAAAAAATCGAAAATTTCCGATAAGAAGAACATTTTTAATCATTTTATATATAACAGAATTATTTAATATAAGATTTAATGTAAAAATTATATAAATATAATAATGTATTAATTTTTTAATATTTGTCTTGATAACAATAATAATAAAAATGCATGATGTACTAATATGTAATAAAAAATATGTTTGAGAAAGATTTACATGAGCAATTTAAACTTATAATACAATTGAGTGAGTATAAATTTATCGGATATTGCTCTTTTTTTAAGTGTTTGACATTCTTCTACCCCTCATAGAGTGGGAATTTCTTATGTTAGTGTTGTTAGTATATAATAGTTAGTATTCGACAGCTAGCATTTTATTTTAGTCAACAAAATCATCGGAACGTTTGTTTAAAATATCTACGTTACCTCAAAGCGAGTGTAAAAAATGAAAGCAAACTTTACAGATGGACGCCACAATTCAGAAACAAGGTAGAATTTGTTGATTCTAGTCATTCATTTTTAATTCCGATTCATATTATATAAATTATCCTGTTATTCTAATTTATAGTTATTTTTTTATTTATTTATTGCTTTACTTATGGTAATCTTTCTTATAAAGTCATTTTAATTATCTTTTTAATTGATTAAAAAATTCATTTTATAATTTTATCTGAATGTAATTAATTTTAAAAAAGTTTAAAAAAGTAATTATCTTCTATTAATTTCACTAACTAATAAATTTTAATACATAATTTATCTAAGTATGTTATATATATTTTTTTAATTAATACTTGAACGTAATTTCTATTAATAATTGAGAAATTATAATTTTATAAATTAACCCTTTTATTTTGAGTTAATTTATTGAAAAAAATTTAGATCAATTTTAGTTTTATGAGATTATATTCACATTATTCCTCACTTTTATTTACATTTATTTAAAATTTTTTTTATTTTTCCATGTTTAAACGAAACACCGATGAAGAACCTTTTTATTTCTCTTATTAACAAAATGTTCCAATCATTTGAATCTGATTTTTTGTCGCCTTAAAAACGATTTGAAAAAAATTTTTAAATTAAATAAAATTGAAAAACTACATAAAATATATCTAATTTTGCTGTGAATCTGGCAAATTTTCAACATTATTAAGTTATTATTATCAAAAATTATCAAAGTCAATAATTTTCATTCAATAAAGACATATATTAAAAATTAAACAATTAAAAAATATGCTGTTGTTTAATAATAAATAACTGTAAATATTAATATATATATAGATTTGGGATTTTCATATAAATTATTTCTGTATAAATATACAAGCTAATAAATAGGTCTGTTCAAAATTATGTTGTAGCTTATATAATTTTGAAAAAAAATATAAAATGCTGGAAGAGCTTAAGAGTATTACTCAACAAAATTGGAAAAGTAAATTTGAATGTTCTACAATTCGTTACAAAAATAAATGATGGTATAAATAATCTTACCGATATATTGAAAATTATCCATGCTAATAACATCAATAACGGGACAGACGACTCTGCTTGAATCTTCAGCGACTCTCTCAAGAAGAGGTTCTAACCAGTTAGCGTTGCATTCGCAGTGCGAATCGAGGAAAGTGAGAACGTTTGCCATCGCTGCATCCGCTCCTGTCACCCTTGATCTCATTAGGCCTTCGCGCTTCTCATTTCTTATTACTCGTACTTTGTGGATTCGTGAGAGCTCTTCACCATCTTCAGCTATACATATTATCAATTTATTATCAATTCCGTTGATTGAGTATTGTGTGTACTTTCTTTTAATTAAAAAGTTCTGTTTATGAAAATTTGTCTAAGATTTACAGAAATGAAATATTGATTCATAAAATGAATGTACACGAAGTATCTGAATTCTATGAAGAAAAAGTTTCATACATACGGTGGTCGCTAAAGTCATCTACTAAAATAATTTCTTTAATTAGGTGCTCTGGACTTCTGTTTAGTACGCTAGAAACAGCAAAAATATAATAAAGTTAATCAGTTTTTGTTTCACATCAAATATAAGGCTATCATTTTATAATAATTAATTAATTTATATAATAATATTTTTATTTTATTTGTTAATTATAATTTTGAAAACTTTTTATAGTTATAATTATATAATTATAAAATAAGATGAATTAAAAATTAAAAATTTTAAATTAAAATTAAAAAAGCGTTTTATTATTATTAATCTTAATTATTTCAATATTATATTCATTGATAAAATTGACTAATATATTATTTTTAATGTTTAGAAAAAAATTATAATGTAACTATATCCTAAAGGTAATCATTATACATTAATCAAAAACCAGGCTTTTAAACAGATAATATAAAGAATTATGTTAAAAAGTTAAAAATAAAATAATAAAATCTGTATGGTAAAAATAACAAGCAATATTATAAATTAGTTTTAATTTAGATTTTATAATAAATTTAACTATTAATTTACTTTTATTACAATTATAGTTTATTTATTTGTTATGAATGTGATTTGTTTATGATATAAATTAATAAAATGCTTTTATATTTTCATTTTTTAAATTATAATTTATTTGAGCAAACATACACACATATATATCTTTATATATAAAGATATATCTATATCTAGAAGGAAAAAAAGAAGAATATCATCACAGTTATAAAGTTGAATTAGTTATTTTTTTATATTAAATCAACATTAATTTTTTTGTTTTTTCAAAACTTTAGCTGCGTGGAAAATTAAATTTGACATTGAGTCTTTTAAAATACTTGAAAAGATTTCCTATTTGTGTGGCCTAGCCAAAAATAATCATGTTTTATAATAATTAAATGATATATATATATGTACATACATATAGTAAAGCTCATTTTTTTCAGTAAAATTTTAGAATAATTTAACAAATTAAAACTGTAAAATTATTCTATGAGATAAAGTTCCCATGAGAACTGAACACAAGAAAGATTTTTTTTCAATTTGAAGTGAAATTATTTAGGTTAAATGAAAAATTTTATTACTATGATTATATTCAAAACATAAAACCTATTAATGTATGAAATTGCGTTAGTATGAGAATAAAATAATTTACCATAAGATAGAATAAAGTTTTTATAGTTTTGGTAATTAAAGCTTATTATTTAAAAAAACAATATACTTGTAAAGATACAATATTGAAGTTCAATATTGAATTACTTAAACACTCGTGTAAAAATTTTACAAATGACGACGATTGTATAATTTGCAAAATAAAACTCGTGAAGTTTTTTATTGAAAAAAATTGCGGAAATAGAAGATCTTATTAAATAAATGAACGAACAGTATAAGAACATAAAGTAAATGTAAGTTATCAAGGATTATCTTATAGTCCGTTATAAATAAACAATAGACGTTGAATTGTACGAATTGTGGCACATATTACTGAGTCAGCAAGAGTGGTGGAAAATGCACACTTATTTAAGTTAGTAGTTATTAAACACTCCCAGAGGTTGTAATGCGGTACTAGCGTAGTATCAGTCTTCGAAATTGGTTCTCAATAAATGAAAGAATGGCGATGAAAAAATTCTTGTGGTTACAAGGACATATGGATGTTTTCTTTCTGATGTTTCGGCTCCCTAGCGATTCGGTGTTTCTTGACTGAGTTTTTCATGTATTGTATTTCTGATAAAAATTTATTTATTCATATATTTAAGTTATGTATCTCAGTTCGTGTAAATTAAATAAATCAAATATTATAATCCAGATTGTTCGATAAGTATTTTTAAAGTACAATGGTAATTTTTATTTAAATATATATATGTTATGTAAGGAATGTTATGGAAGGAAAAATATAAAGGATATTGAAATTATTTAATTTTAAAAGATTCACTAAAATTATACTGTATATTTGATTGAAATTGATTGAATCAATAAATTTTTTTTGGTTTCATTAATAATGGCTTTAAATAACTAGAGCTTACCTAACTACTGTTCGTAAGAGTGTGGATCGAGCTTCATTGTGAAATGTTATAATTATAGAAGTTGAGGGCAGATCCTGCCTCCATTGCTTCAGTTGACACCTAGAAATGATGAATAAAATTAATGTTCATTGTGAGTTGAATATTCTTCAAATTTTTAATATTATTTATGTTTAATTCACCTATATATAAGAAAAATCTACAATAAATATGCAATATTGAGATATTATTATTATTGAAATTTTTTATTTTTCATATTGTATATTTGAATCTAATGACATATCATTGACAATAAATAATAATTTTTTTTAATAATAACGAACCTTGTATTATATAGTTAAAAAATTAATTTACTAATATATATATAATTCTTTTAATCATGTACTATAATTACGTTTACAGAATTTTTTTCACTGTAAATATTAATTAGTATTATGTAAATATCTTTACAATAAAATTATATACTTACTCAAATATATAATATATTTTTTCTTTTTTCACTTCATTTATAATAAATAAATACAATTTAGATGCAAAATAATAAGAAATATAATTTAGTTTATAATCTTTCCTATTAATATTTAAGTATAATTTATATTATACATATAGATGCGTCATTGCTATTATTAAAACGAAATCTTATAACTTGTAAATGTTTGAACTGTAATTAGAAATATCACGTAGAAAAAATATTTATTTCAGCATTAATGTACTATAATTATACATATTTTATGCTACGAAAGTTTGAGTATACAAAATTTATGAATATTCTTAAATTTAAAAATGGTTTGATAAATAAATTTAATAAAATAAATAGAAATAATGTATTTTTCTGTTCGTTAAAATTTCATTCGCATCTCATTTCCTTTTAACATTGTAACTTCAAATTAAAATAATAATGAAAATATTCTAACAAAAAATGTTTACATTATAATATACCCATTTTTACAGCATAGCTATATAGCATAATTCTTATATGTATAATTCGTTTATGGCATAAAACTTTGATCTATTTTACACATTCATTAATATAATTTTTATATTTTTTTTAATTTTATAAATGTTAATAGCAAAATTTAAAGAAATGCAACGTTACTAAAAAATATAAATTTATATAAATTCTCTATTAACTATTTATAAGTTTTTTAAGAAATTTGTTATGTATTTATAAATTCCTAAAGTTAATAAAACATCAATTAAAGTATTTAAAATTTATTTAAACTAAATTATTTATATTAATCGTTATTTCATACCTTTAAATACATAATTAATATTTCAAACATATATATACATATAAATTTTTAGAGTTAAAAAATTTCATATACTAATAAGATTAATTAAATGCATTTCTTAGTTTCATTTTATCGCTATCATAAACTTGAATTAAAATAAAAAATTGCACCCAAAATAATAAAAAATTACTTTTATTTCCAATTTTAAATATGCATGAAAACACATTCTATATAAATATAAAAAGGTAAATTTTCCAAGTAATTATTATATAATTCTTATGAGCCCATTTAATAGTAACAATAATAATAAAATAATAATTACGTTGAGATGAAGGTAATAATTATTATCTAACATGTTGAGCATAAAAATTATTTATAATACAACAAATGTCCACATTTTGGGAGAAAAGAAAAAACCATTTATAACGAATTATACGCAACACATGTGCGTGCATATATTATTAGTATGTAGTTTACTACTGACCGTAGAACCCTAAACATTTGAAAGCTGTTGGCGCAACCAAAACTCTTTATGTCTCCACAAAGAATAAAGAATATTAGTACAGTGTAAAATAAATAAAATTAAATAAGTAACATTAAAAATGTCACAAGTAAAAATATATATAGTGTATTCATCAATAAATTATCTAAAACAATACCTATTATAAAAGAACAAGAATTTATAAATAAATAAAATAACAAACAAAAAATCTCTATTATCATAGTGCGACAATGATACTAGTTAATTATACATCGTTAAAAAAAAGCTAATAAAAAAAAATCATAATTTAATTCAACTGAACACGAATGAAACACAAGCTTACAATTTTCACTTACAATTTTTACCCAAATCTAATAAAATTAAATAAGATGTAAAATAAACAAAAAGACTAAAAACAGAAGCATTAAATAATAATAATTGTAATTGTTTGTAGTCGAACAATTGAGTCAGACGAATAACTAAATTTTATATTTAAATAAAAAAGAATATGTAAAAATATCTAGCTTAAATAAAAAAATATGAATATACGATACGTTTTAAATTTTTTTAATGGAAAAATTAAAATCTACATAAAGAATTTTATAACTAGTAAAACAATATTTAAGTATAGGCGTTGTCAAGATAATATGCAAGCAACGAAATGCTTCAACAGATATTTAATTATTCAATATTAATTAAAATATTGATGTCCTTTTAAAACTAGATACGATTTTTAATTTTGACGATAAAAATAATAATGCTTCTTAATCTTTAATTACATTCTCACACCTATTTTCGCATATTTATATATTCTAACCATTCTGCATACACAAAACCAAATAATGTATCACAATGCATCACAAAAACCAAATAATTCAGTTATCCAGTTACTTCTGTACTACTTCTATTAATACAAGAATATGTCAGCGACCATAGTGTTTTACTTATAGAAGTCAAATTAACAATAGAAAATCTAACTAATAACGAATTTGATAATGTAAACTATAAATTTAATTTTAAAAGAATGAACAGGAATATATTAAAAAACTTATTAACGAAAAACTGCCAACTAAACATACAAAACAACAAAAACTTAACAAATTATGTCGATAAATTAGAGAATCACATAAATCACACCATAAACACGTTAATACCTAGAATAACGAAAAAACTCTTATGAATGTTACACAAACAAAGATATCATAAAATTACAAAAGAATAAAAGCTATATATTGTCATTATTAAATAGAACGCAAAAAAATTACAACGGTAGTAAAAAATAAGAATTAAAATTTTATAAATACTTACTCGTTCAAATAAAAAAACATCTCCAACATAAATTTTCAGAATCAGTAATAATTTCTGGAGTAAAAAAATAAAAAAACATCCAAAAAATAAACCAACAATAATGGTTCCCAAAATTAAGCCATTTTTTAAAACAAAAGAAAATATGAGTATACTTTTATTAAAAATACCATATGAAGATATCGCAACACCAAGGAAAGCAGGTATAGACGTAACAAACATAAATAAAGACAACAATAATAACTATATAATAACAAACACCAAAGATAAACTCAATTTACTAGGATTAAATTTTCTGAAGTATATAAACAAAATATTATTATGGAAGAAACTAATAATTTAAAAGAAGAAATAGTAAATATTATGAATATTACAAAAACAGCTTTCTAGTTAGATAACACATCGGATAATCCAAAACAACCAGATAAAGAAATTGATTATTTTACTAATGGCACTCAAACAATTAATATTTTCACTAAATTAAACTATAAAAAAACATCAGGATTTGACAATATACTAAATTTAGTACTGAAACATACTGTCAAAAAAATCAAATATTATTACACAATAATATTTAAAATGCATTACATAACACTTACTTTCCGAAAAAATAAAAAAAACCTAAGTATTATCGATCCATAAGCAAAATAAAAATAATACAACGCTATCTATTTTTTGACCTATCAACTTTCTACCAGAAATTGGTAAAATATATGAAAATATAATTAAACAAAACTTAATAAAATATTCCAATAAACATAACGTAATACCGGAAAACAAATTCAGATTTAAACATAAACAATCGATAATACATGCAATTAATAAATTAACATTGTTTATATTCTGGCTAGTAAACGATAACCAAAGAGTAGCAGCTTGCTTAATCGACATAGAAAAAGCATTCGACACCACTTGAAGCGAAAAAATAATTTATAAAATATTAAAGGAAAGATTTCCTAAATATTTAATAAAATTAATATGAAACATGATCACGGATGAGAAATTTAATACAATAGAAAGAAAAAACGAATCAAACCTAGAATTCACATAAATAATTGTGAAACTATTTTATTTCGAAATAACTTATCCCAAATAAGTGTAATCGAAAGAAAAATCTGTAACAATTTTCGTACAATGGGCAGTTCCACTAAGAAACAGGCAATTCCTCACAAACAAAACGTCAGATATTTAGGATTACATTTACACACAAAATTAAAATATAATTATCATAAAAAAATTCATTTTGAAAAAGTAAAATAAGCATTTTAGGGATTCCACAAATTATTTTATTCAAAGTATTTAAACGGTAGAATAAAAGTATTATATTAACAAGGACTTATCAGATTAATCCTAACATACGGTTACCCATCTGGTACCATCTAACACCATACCAAATGGGAAAAATAAGAATTTTCGAGAGAAAATGTAAAAGAGCCTGCCTTAGTTTGTACAGAACCAAAACAAGCTATTATAAAAAATATGTAAAACATAAAATAATGTACAACAAAGTAATTATGCAAAGAAGAGATTGCCATGTATTAAAATTATATAGAAATTATTATGTAAAATTACGCCATATAAAAAAAATAGTTTAATTTCCAATACCATATACCCAAACCCTAAAATATTTCTCAAAATGTTTAAAAACATATTTTATTTCTCCAGAAACAACGACATCTCTAGACAGTAAACAATATCTAGAAGATAAAAATAACATCCCAATTATATACAAAAAAAATAGCTTACGAAGCAAATTTAAACGGCATAAGTAATAATTTATTATGAGATACAATATGGATATATCACAAAAAGGGAAAGATCGAAAAAATACGAAAAAATATTGGTGATTAACATAATAATGATATAAGAAATAAAATAAATGAATAAAAATAAGAAAAAGGTAATAAATAAATAAAAACTCCTCAGTAAATAGACATTACACACAAAAACTAATAGATAATTATATAAATAAAATAAAACACATAAATTAAACGTCTTTGAAATTAATCCTAAAAACGTTTAAAATTTTAATAATTGAATATATTCATATGTAAATCAATTAAAAGAACCAAATATCCCTTATTTTTATGACATACCTAATTCCTTGCCCATACCCATGCACATAAATATAAAAATATCATAAAATAATTGAATGTACACTTTTTAATTCTACCCATTTTCTGTATATAAATAAAACTGTAAAATTAATATAAAAGAATTTGTTCTCCCATAACTATTATTTAATTATTTATCTAGAATTTATTCCCGTAACTAACTAAATTCTCACACGCAAAAATTAAAATTTTTATTAAAAAAAAACAAATTAAATAATCTGGAAGACAGCGATCGCTGTATATAACAGCATATTAGTCATAAATAATTTATTATACGTAAAATCATTGTTTATTATTATTGAAATAACAACATATTATATAAATATTGTATTTATTTGGTACAAATAAATAAACATTAATAATAATAAAAAGAATACTTAATATTGAATTAGCAAAAAGATGAAGGAAGGTTTGATAATACAGCTAATTGCTTCAATTGAGTGGAAATCAAGAGTGATTTTCTTAATGATTGAATTTTCCGTTTTTTTTACAAAAATCATATCTAAATCATTTTCTAATGCCGTGAGTGTTTTCATGAGTGATCCTATTAAACATAATCAGGACTTGAATCTATACATTTGTATGCAATACATTTAAACTCAAATTTCACTTTACATTATTATAAATTTCATAAAAGAAACTATTAATGACTATTCCTATTATCTTATTTACGGAAAGTGTCACGGATGTCATCGAGAAAAGCAGGCTTTACAAAACTGAAAAGAAATGTAAAATGCTTTACTATTTTTTTTGTTAATTTGTCTTTCTAGCTCACTTAACACTATAGTATAGAATCGAAGTAAGATTTTAATTTCGAAATAAATAATAATTTATTTACATTAAGTGATGAATTAAACTCAATGTGATCAAAAGGAAGTAGAGTTTTATTAATAGTCATCTGTTTGTTTTTAATAAAAAAAATTATTTTAATTATTTCAAATACTATCCTCTGTTTTATTATAAATCATTAAGGAAAATTTTATTTTTCAAATATATCTATAACTTTCGACTACATTTGTTAAAGGAAAGTAATAATATATATTCAAATTTTAACCATTAGTTCGTACCATTAATTGTATACTATTAATATAATATCAATCACATACCATGAACTATAATTTGATTGAAATATTGAATTGATTTAATCATTTTTGTTTTATGTAAATGATTTTTTCTAAATGTAATGTATACATTCTATTTCTGTTTTGAAGCTATATGACCCCAAATTTTGTCATTATACTCTTATTTTTCGTTTATATTGATTTATAATAATATTACGATCAAACATTGATAAGGAATAATTTGATGCTTTTAATCTACTTCAATATTGGCTAACTACTTACCGAAGTAACTCATTTTTTTAAAGAAAGACTTCTTTAAATAAAATATTAAAGCAAAGTAAATATTATTATCAATTCTTTGATATGTATGCGCTAAATGAATGACACTTTATTTATACCTTGCTTTATATTAAAAGACTTATATATTTATATTTACTTATACTATTCAACACTAAATACTGTCTATATTATTTTTAAATATTAATTTTAATTTTTCATTCACTTATTAATATTCCGTTGTAAATCATAATAATTGATTAAAAAATGAAATTTATATCATAAAAATTTTTTCAATATACTTAACAATAATAAATAATTAAAAAAAATAAAGAGTCTTCTGTAGAATCGAAATATCATTAAGTAAATATATAAATGACTATTTATTTTTTTTACTAATAATTGTAAAACAAATGATAATAATTTTTATTGATAAATTGTCCCCAAATTATAAGATTTTTAATTTGTTAGAATTAATACAAATATTTTCTTTATAAATTTTTATAAATATATTTTTATTTCTTATAGATTCTTTGTGAAATACAATATTTTTAAATTAAATTGACGAAAATAAAATTTTTATAACAGATTACAACATGTAATAACGATTGAATATGATAATTATTTTTATCTTATGAACCAATTTTTAAAATAATTTTTTATATTACACAGTAACTTACAAGATTTTTCACATAACTTGAATGATATTTACATTATTTATATTTATATTGATATTTATATTCAATAACTATATTATCAATAAACACATAGAAATATTTTCAAATGGGTTTTATATATAACTATATTAAATTAATAAAAATATAGTTACGCACATTCATCTGCTCATATATATACATATTAAAAGGTTAAATTAAATGGTCATTCATTACCAACAAAAAATATCAAATAAATATAGATAGATCTTCTGCATTCATATGCACATATATACACGTTTTGAGAACTAGAATATAAACGCTTTTAAATATAAAAATATATATACTTAAAATATTATTAATTGATAATTTAAACGTTAGTGTATTAAAGATAAGACTGAATTTGTAACTCAAAATCTTCTTAATAAAAATGAGTTACGAAGTAATAGAGATGAAATATTTATTAGTAATATAAAAGAGAAAATGAATAGTAATTATACTAATGCATACTAAGGGATTACCGGAGAATTAACGATTGAATATTGAGCTATGTAACAAAGAATGACTAAGCATGATTTCCAATGAAAATATTTTGAATTTATCTGAAGTACGACAGGTTTTACTTTTATTGTAATTTTATGAAGGATAATTTATAAAGTATATATAAAAACTGACAACAACAATTGTTACATTGTCAACAAAAAACTATAGTGGAGTATTACATTAAGAAAATCATATTTTTTATATGCATGTATTTGTTAGAAGAATAATAAATTTAGTCTAAAACTTATATAAACTTATCTAATAAATAACCCAAAAACTTCATTATGAAAAAATCCATAAAAATGCCTTTTTTATAAATTAAGAATACATGCAGATAAGGGCTACATCAATAGTACATTAACTTATAATTAAATTTCAGAAAATATAAATACTAAAACTAAATAAATTACAATGAGAATGTATATATATATATATATATATATATATATATATATATATATATATTATATGTACAAACTAATATGAACGTTATTTCCAGACCTTTTAAACATGCCATAATTCGTAATTTCATCACAGCGGTTGGTGCATCTGTTATTAAATATAACTTTATCGTATTTTTACAATTTTATTATATATTTTATTTACATTCTAAGTAAGTTTTTTATAAGTTTATCAACTTAAATTTGGAAAACAAAATAGTATTTAAATACATGATTGACGGTACGAATTAAAAAAGGTCACAGCCGATTAATTACATAATTAAAACTTTCGACAATACACGAAAATTGCTGTTCCTTTTTTTCCATTGCATTCAATTTTTTATTATTGTTAGTACTGATAGATAAATAAGTAAAGAGATTAATATAAAAATAAATAAGATCTGAATAATTTTTAATATTTCTTTAATGTTAATTATTAATATATGACAAAGAAATAATAATAAACTAATGACACTAATTAATTTTTTTAATGTAAAAAATATAATAATCTGCTCCTTTGGGCCGAATATAAAATCAGTAATAAAAATAGTGCAATTGAAATAATCGATAAGTAAGATTTTACCAACGATAGGCAGCAAAAAGAAAGATAAGTGGATAGCGAAAAATCTTAATAAACACCTAAGAAAAACAGAGTAGTCTTTTTATGTCAGACATTAAGAAAAAAAAAATGTTATGATCTGTATTACTTCGATAATCATTATGAAAGCAAAATTGACATGTTTTATAAAAATGAAAAAATATATAAGTATGTACATATTTATAATGGTCTTTAATTTTATTAATATATTATTTTTTTATTTTTAAAAGTTATAAAACTAATAAGCAACAAAAACAATGGGCTTCAACAATATATTCGGATATTTCTATTTTTTATCTTCGTCAATTCGTTGTTGCTGATTAATTCTTAAAATTCAACTATTTTTTGTACATTTTGGCGCCTTTTACTTCAACATCCACGTATGTTTTTAAATCTATTTTTTAAAACATGCTTAATTTATTCTTTTTATTTTGTATATGAATTTACGTTGACACAATTTGTTCACAATTGAATCGTCATTCAACAATGCTTCATAAATCAACCAAACATTTTTTATATTATATTGAAGTATAATTTTCTATTTATATTGATGAAAAATAGGGTATTCTCACTGCGGATTCAAGGAAAAGAAAAGGGTCTATGAGGACGACAAAATAAAAGTAACGATACGAAAAACCTTTATATGACGTGTGTGGTGGGTGGCACGGAAACGTTCCAAGGAAAGACGGCATAGATTTTCCGGGAATGATACTCCACAATAGAGCGTGGGGGAGTCATCGCTGGGCTTCATCGTCTCCCCTCCGATATACACCATTTGACACGTGACGTGAAGGGCATCGCACCTATCCGAGGTTTTTTTTCCAGGCATATTTCTCATTTAACATTGTTACATTAAAAAATAAGTTTTTCCAATTTGAGTAAAGCTACTATAAAAATAGTTTGATGTATTCAGAATAATTTGTTTGATAAATTGTAACAAAAATTCGAATGCATATTCCTTAGTACTCCATAATACAATAAGTACTAAAAAACCAGGAAAACTTATTTAAGTTGCACGATTTATTAACTTGTAATTTGTTTTATTTGCTTATGTTATTAATAAGTATAAGTAAACTTTTATTATATTTATATATATTAAAAATATATTAATATTACATTTTAAATATTTTTACTTTTTTAACATAAGTTAAATTTTAATGTTTGAAAAATTTATGATTTTATAAATTTAAGAATTTAACTCATATTTAATATAAGATTTTTTTAGTTGTATTTACCTTACGGTCGAAGAAATCACTGAAAACTCTCGTTCATATATATATATATATATATATATAATTAAAGTGTGATATCATACTATGATTAATCATAAATTTAAAAAAAAAAAATTTTATATAGTTTTTTCCCTACTTTGAGAAAGTTGTATTGAAAAATAAAGGATATTTAAGAATTAGTATAACAAAACAGCAGAACTTAACAAAATACGCACGTTTACCAATACACTTGCTTCATTGTAATATAAATTTATATTATAATACTATTTTATATATTTTTTGCATTTTTTTATTAATATTTAACAAATTTAGCTAAAATTTCTCACCGTTGTATTAATTTTGTCTTCACGTTTAAATTAAAAACAAACTAGAAAATGAATCAAAAGAAAAAAAAATATTTTCTTTAATTATAATATTTTTTTACGGAAACACACTAAACCATCTATACTCCTATATTTCTTAAATAAAACAGCAATATTTTCTAAACAGAAGACTATATATTCGTGATAAATCACCAATTGAGATATATTAAAAATTTTCAACGAAACTCGCTTTGATGTGGATTTGGCCATACGAAGTCGACTTTTACTACAGCAGCTATGTACACAGCACAAAATATCTAGAAATCAGAGGATAATAAAGGCATCTTTGAATTAAAAGAGTAGAGTAGGAGAGGAGAATCCAAAAACAAGTATCTTCAATCCAATATTAACTAGATCCACAGAGAAGTTACTCTCTATTTTTAACGTGAACTATGTGACAACAATCACCGCTACTAATTGTAAAATTAAAATATTTAGTTCATCAGAAATAAACTTATCTCTTCGGAGACTTATTAAAAATACACTCTTGTTAGGGCAAACACTTAAATGCAACCACTAAAAAATCTTTCAGAGATTTGATCATCGGATGTTGTTCTTCGTCTTAAAAAAATTAACATTTTAATTTAATTAATATTTTAAGAAAATCACAAAAATTATATATCTATGTACAAATTAAAAAAATATTTTATTTTAAAGATACAATAATTAAGATAAATTTTTTTACGTTACATTTTCCTAAGACACATACCTTATATTAATAAATCAAAAATATAAAAAAGGGTAGTATTTTTTTTTAGTCAGAAGGAAATTTGAATTTTCACTTAATTTAATTTTAAAAAACGTAGGTTTTCCAAAAAGAGGACCGACATTATTTATATTTTATATACTCTTCAGTGTTTCGTAAGCTGAATGAAATCTTTATTTAAAGCATAAACTAATATAAATAAAAAAGTTTTGAAAAAAATTCGTTACAATTTCTTTTTAAATTTAAAATAAAATTATTTTATTTTGCTATGCTTGCTTAATAAGCTCCAATAATAAAATATTGTCTCTAAAAATTCATCTTAATTATTTCTTTACTACTTATCAATTTGTTATGTCCTGAAATATATGAATTTTGTTCGTTTTACAGACTACAAATTATTTAAAATAGTATAAGAAGGAATATAATGTTGTCCAAACTATAATATATTTAATAATATTAACTTATCATTAAATTATCTATTTACAAGATTATTAATTTAAACATTTATATTAGTATATGAATTTCATAATACATAACAATAATAATATAATAAATTATAATTATAAAAATAACATGGCCGTATTATTAATTTAACTTCTTTATGATTATTATTTTATTCATTATTTATAGTACTTAATTATAATATATAAAATACTTTTATTATAAAACGATATAAATTAAATACATATTAATTGTTGCAACTTTCTCTTAACAAGCTCTCAAAGTATCACTTTCCGAACTAGATTAAACAAGAAAAGTTGAAAATTCTACAACTTTTTTCTAAAATATATTCTTATAATTTTTCTTATTATTTTTTTGTATATATTTAATTTTAACTATTATGTGCGGTATTATGTGCTCTTATCGCTCTTTGTCGGAAAAGGCCACATTAGAATAATGCAGTATGTCTTGCGCCACGCACTGGTATACGGCCCAATGCAAAACAGAAGAAATCGGAGAAGTGAAACGAGATAGTTTTACATCCACGCTCCGCCATTTAATGCACTACGGAGAACATCACTGCAAACACCATCCAATATATTCCACGTCACCAACACCGTGAATCTTTTTCTAACTTTCCACTCTCAAATTTTATTGATTTGTCACACGTTCGAGGATTAAGCATCTATAAATTTTAATAATCATTCTTTATTTCATTTCATTATATTATTATTATTATTATTTCTATTGCTATTATTATTATATTATTGTCATTATTTTTATTATTATTACGTATTTTACTTCAATAATCCTTGGTTAAATCATCAATTGAAGCATTCGTTAATTTTCTTCATCTTATGTAACTTATTGAGTCACATACACATTCATTTATTTAATTTTATCAATACGTCTTCTTTAAATATATTAAAAATTTTTTGTGTATGACTTGATCAGCCATGTGAATATGATTGAGAATGTATTATTATACTAAATTAAGACTAATCCTATATTTAAATATTCAATTTTTATCTGTAACATTTTTAAACTATATGTTTACTGAACTATAGTGGAGCAAATGTAGACATTGTATAGAAAATTCAGAGTTTATTTATAATGTTTATAGTTGATTCTGTATAACACTACGGTTACAAAAAATCCTAAAATTTGAAAAATATTCGAAGTTTAACGAATACCTCGGTATTTTTAAAAAATTATAATTTATATATCAATATCAAAAACATGTTTTTTTAGGAATACTTCTTAAATAAAAATTAATAAATTGATGGTCATATTTCATGCATTTCATTTTATTTTTAAATTAGATAATTTTTTAATTCCGCACATGTTTTTAAAACATCGTTTTTTAAAATTTTTCTATCAATTTTATATTTTGGATTAATTTTAGAAAACATTATAATGTATTAAATATTTTATAAATGAAATGTAAAATTAAAAAATACCATAACTGTAAATTTGTTTTAACGATCAAAATAATACATTTTCCATTTTTAATTTTTATAAAATTCAGAACTTCTTCTAAAATGTATAAACATTGAAAAATTAAATTTGTAATAATGGATAAAATAATTTTTCTATTAATTATATATATTTTTAAGATATAAAATCTGTCCAGTATCTAAAGCTTTGCTATCTGTGAAGAAACGAAATTAAACAATTTTCTACTATAAATTTTCAACTATAAAATTAGTTTTTATAATTTCGACATTAACTAAGCTTTATGTACTGGAAGATCTTGTTATTATGCTACCAAAACAAATCGACTAGGCGCTTACAACTGTACTTTTACTTTTTAATATTTATACATATTTATATGGACGAATACGTTTGCTGTTACATGTATATATAGACACTTTTAATGCACAGTACACACTATACTTACATATTCATATTTACATACTACTTATTTCACCTCCATAATGAGAAAGTAACAAATATGAGAGAAGTGATGAATAAGAAAATTGAGAATATTGAGAACTATATTTATTTATTTATTAACTAACTAAACTGATTTTAGGTATGATAGTTAATCTCATATTCACTATTTTAAATCCATATGTTCAAATAATATTTTATTTGTAGATACAAAAAATATTTTACTGCACCTTTTATTTTCATTTTAAGTGCTTCCATTTTATATCATAAAAAAATAAATTCAATAAATTTATGAAAATATGCTGATATTAAAACCATTTTAAAAATTAATTCCAGTTAGTGATAACAGAAATCTAGATATTTATGTTATTAGAATTCTGGTGATAAAAAAATCAATCTTCAGTCATAAAAGAACTTTCGCTTAATTCTTTGCTATTCTAATTTGAAAACAATGATCTATATAATAGAAGAAAACTCTACAAAATCTGCACAAAATCACTTTTGTAAACAATCTAGCTTCTTTATGGAAGAAGTATTGCTGTAGTATGCTCAAATTTTGTTTATATTATTATGTTATAAAATAGATATAGATTTTTTGGATGTAACAAACACTTTTGCAAAACTAGTATATTAAAAATTATTTTCTTATGAACAAGAATTTCAGATATTAAATTGACAAGTATGAAATAATAAAAAAATATTTGGAATTACCGATCCAAGTACTAATCGGTAATAATTAAACTCAGGAGATCGGATGAAGAGCGGCAGCCACATAGTTCTACGAACGGGGACATTCAGTATGTCTGTCGAGTCTTATGGTTTGTTTGAATATAAATAAGGCAAATTATTAATACGTTCTTCAGCACTGATTAATATCTAAAACTATTATTGAGCTTTAAATTTTTTTCAAAGCATAATTTAATAAAAAATATGGATAATAAGTAAAAATTGATTAGTTTCTATTATTATTTGTTTCTTTTATAACAATTTTATTAATATCCTTAAAAAACGTAAATGTAAAAAATTAAAAATTAAATTAAATATAAATATATTTTTTAATTCTCGATATAATTAAATGTAATTCAATTTGAAACACTTTTTT
Source organism: Dolichoris vasculosae (assembly GCA_018907195.1). Classification (NCBI taxonomy): domain Eukaryota; kingdom Metazoa; phylum Arthropoda; class Insecta; order Hymenoptera; family Agaonidae; genus Dolichoris; species Dolichoris vasculosae. Next base: position 103,330 of record JACCHY010000046.1, on the reverse strand, counting down.
GGATTCTTTTTAAAATTATGTGATTTTACAATGTAGAATCATAGAATCATATACATGTAATAGTGTAATAAAAGAATGCAAACGGCTACAAACATTTTTTATGCAAAATTTTTAATTTGTTAATTTTGAACGACTTCCAAAACTAATATCACGATTAATAATAATAAAAATAGAAATTAAATATTTATTTAAACAGATTAAATAGAAAATCGTAGCACAATAATGAAAATAAAGTGAAAGTAAAAAATACCAAAACGAATAACCAAGAAAGAAATATAAAACTATCAACAATAAGGAAAACAAGCGGAAGAGTAACAGATAGTAACTAATAAAAAGTAGCACAATTGTAACTGAAAACTATGATAAATGTTCGTTTTTGTTTTAAAAAATTCGCACATATTTGTAAAACAAGTGCGCCCAATTATAACGGATCTATTAGTACAATTGGATATTTTTATTTTTGGCTACTGTAATGTAATCAGAGAAAAGCCATTGAAATTTAATGAAGCCTAAATCAGTTACCTATGTATTTCCTGTACTTCAAGTTCCGAGTCCTAAAACCCGAGTGTAAACAAAAATTGTCGAGCCAATTGCATATGCATCCTTCTGCACATATTTCGTTCTAACAGAAATATAGCCAATATTTGTTTTTCAAATTGTCGTCATTTAAGAGAATTTCAGTGTCAAAAAATAAGATACAAAGTTGGAGCATTTCTGATAAAAAATGTAAAACGTAAGCAGAGTGATTTCTCAACATTATTCAATATATATTATTAAATAATAATTTATTTATTATTAGTAGTATTATTTATCTTAGAATGATCGTAAAATTACGTTTTTAGATTTTATATTGAATTTCGAGTATTTATTAAACTCATAAAAAAGTATCTATGAATTTATAAATTCTATATAATAATAAATTATGTTATCGTGTATTTTCAAATGAAAATCAATTTACAAAAGCTTAAAAAAAATTTAATTCAACAAAATAATTGCAATAAAAGTTACAATAATATTTAAGTATATATTACAAAATTATAATACGCAGCAAAGACCTTAAAAAATACTAAAAATCAAAATCATATAAAATAAAAAATAAAAACTAATAATTGTATGTATGAAATCAGTTTGGAATTTCAATTACAAATAAAAGGTGTACAGAAAAAACTGTAACAATTAATCTGTTTACAGTCCAAATTCCTATTGTCTACGACTGTTTGTTTAGAGATCGAGATTTACATAAGAGTTACTATTGCTATTGCGCTCTGATTCCAACTCCCTGACTTCGTTACTATATGTTTAATGTATTGAACTTAGTTTCCATATTAATTTTTTATGACTTGTAAGTAAATATACTGATCGGATGAAATTTAAAATAAAATACTGCTATTTTTATTCAACTCAGCAGTTCTTTCATCTCTAATTAAAAAATATACAAACACAGATATTTTTTATTTAAAATGAATAAATTGTTCGTCACGTATTCTACTTTTATTTTGAAATTAGAACATTTTTAAATTCACTACATGTTTTTAAAAGAATCATTTTTTCGATTTATTAATTATATTTCTTATTTTTTGGTAATCATTATAAATAAAACTTATAATAATAAATAAAAATTTTTATCATAATATTTTATTTAAAATTCTTTCATTAATATTAAATTAAACTTGTTTTATAAAGAAAAATTGAAACTTTCTTTTTAACGACTACATTAAAAAAATTTATAAAATTTCGTGCACAATTCTCAAAAAAAGATCCATAAGAAGTATTTCTAGAAATAAGTATTACTATAAAGAAGTACTACTACAAGATAGTAAATAGAAATTAATAATAAAAATATTTTTACTGCAATAAGTACTAGTCAATAAATTATTATTCGATATTTCTGTAGCAAATTATTTAAAATAATAGATATCCTTGTCTTTATAAATTTGGCACTTCTGTTATCTTCCAATGTTACAGAACAAAAATATTGTTTTTTAATTTCCTTTTTTTATTAACTAAATGAAAGTATTTAAGTATAATCTATTTAGTAAAATAATTTTTATATATTATTAAATAAATCTAATCTTATGAATAAAAAAATTATACAATGAATAATAATTTATCATGAAAACTGAATATTTGCATAAAATTTTAAATAAATACATAAATAATTTTAATATATATAACATAGGCATAGAGTAAATTTGTTCTTTAAGTCAAAGAAATGTAATAAAATTATGATATAAAAGTGAATAAAAGAATAAGTGTGTATTATTTATTTGAATAAAATATATAACCATTAAAAAGATATTTTTTATATTATTTTTCTAAATAAAACTTTAAAAAACAGTAGATTAAATAAACAAATATAATAATAATAATGTTATATCATAATTAAAATATTAAGATATAAATAAATTTGGAACGAAAGCCTATACGAATACAGTATTATACATATTAAATTTCTATGAGCTCAAGCACATAACTTTTAAATTAAATAATTAAATTTAGTTTTACATAGTAATTGATAATTAGTCAATTTTATCCTTAATTTTTGCAAAATTCAATCTAAATTAGGTATATAATTCTTTTAAATATATCATTTTTATTCTTACTTTGAATTACCTAAAGATTTTTACTTTCTGTACCTCTTAAGGTATCGTTTGGGCTCTTGCCTCAGTAATACTTTAAGTAAAGGATAAATTTTCTGAGTTGAACGCATTTCATATTTTACTAGAAAGGAAAAAATTATAACGACCTCCCACGTCACGTAACGCTAGAAAGGGAGCAAGGTCACTTGGATGAATTTTTATTTTGCTTATTTTTGCTCAATAATTCGCTTTGTAACTGCCTCTGCGATGATACTGCATTCAATATTAATGCGTTCTTTTATATTATCCTTTCATATTTATTTGTAATCAATTTTCTTCCGTACGAGCCGGGCAATGTATGTATATATGGTCTTTCCGAGCAGATTCATTTCTGCATACATGTGTAACAAATCTTTATTATATATTACCGACCTCACAATTTATCAACTAATATGTCACTTCAAGATACCAACTCTTACACCTGATAATATTGTTAGAAAAGAAACGACTTTAAAAAAACGCTCCTTAATGGTATAAGGCCCTGCGGCATCATGTATAGTTTCACGAAATTTTATTCCACTTTAACTTTATAAAAGTACAATAAAAATACTTTAACAATTTTATTCATAATGATTTCATAATAAAATAAAGGTTAAAAATCTTATCAATTAATGCTAATAATTTACTTATTTTTCCATTTATTTCCTTGTTAATATTGACAGTAGAGATAATTAAATAACATTTATTCTAATTATTCATTCATTCGGGAAAATATTCTCTTATATATCGTATTAGAAATCTACATCAATCAATAAATGTAATTTAAATATCACTCAAAGAATTATCAAATATATTATTATATTATTTCTGATTTTATCTACTTTTTACGTTCTGTTATTCTCACATATTTTTTTCTCTAACTTCGATTTTTTGTTATTTGATTTCTCTACAGATTCATTTAAAAAACCTTATCTAATTAAAGCTTCCTCGATAATTTTTATTTTAATAAATATATATTAATTTATATTATTTAGTAACTATACATTTAAAAGTATTTGATTTATATTAAAAATTTAATCATAATTTACTTATTCCACATTACTTATCTGTTAATGTCAAATTTTTAATTCTGGTAAATATAATTGATTTTTCAAAAAATATATTTAACAAAAAGTAATATCTAACTTTAAATTACTGCAAAGTAATAATTATAATTACTCGATATAAACTATAGATTACAAGTTATAAAATACATATTAAAAAGAATAATAAATTGTAAATGAAAAACTATGAACTACCAAAAAGGATTATCAAAATTAAAAATGCATTACATTATTCAATATTTTCTATGAAAAGTTGTAACACTGTATTTAATGTTGTTTTAATATCTATTAAAATTAACCAAAATATAATTTATTTAATAAAACTTTTTTTTAGGTATCTAATTTTTTATTTACTTAAATAAAAAATTTAAATATTTTCATTTTCATTTTTTTCATTTTAAAAAATTTTTAACGATTGGTTACATTCATAATAGCAGTCTAAAGATTAGAAAATAATTGGTACGGTAACAAATTTATAATAAAGAAAGCTTAGATTACAATCATTGAAAGGAAAAAATAATAAAATATATTTTAAAAAAATAATACATTATTAATAATAATATATATTTACTTTATTTTATGTACATATTACATATATAACTTAAAAATTTTTTTAATAATTTCTTATTTTAGTAAAAATATTCTTGTGATTTTTAAATATTTTTATTTTTTCAAATCTAATAACTTAAAAACTATTTAATATGCATTAAGTTTATGAAAAACTTAAAAAAACATATAATAAATTTATGCAAAAATTAATTAAAAATATGAAGCTGTATATTTTTCTGCTATCATTTATAACATTAAATAGGTATACTTTATATTTTATCAGGTTTTATAAGAAATTAATTCAACTTAGTTATTCAAAGTACAACTGTTTGATGTTTATATCAAACACAAACTGTACATGTATACATATATTTCATATATAAATAGTAAAATTGATTATCTGATTTTCGATAAAATCAGGTAATTTCAAATATTAAATAATGGAGACTTTATTATTTCGAAAAAATCCAAAGAAATTAAATATACTGAAGAAAGAATTAATATTATTTATTTTAAATTAATTATTTATTAATATAAATGTAATATTTATGTATATTCATAAATACATTACATGAAAAGTTTTATATTGAAAAGTATTATTAGAACAATATTACTAAAATATTAAATGCATTTCGTAATAATTTAACAATCTTCTTAAAATGTTTTTATTAAATTATTGGGATTTCCTCTTAAATAAGCATTGTTATTACAATACATTTTATACTGAAAAATCTTATAAAACTGAAAATTTTAATAATAAACATTATGCAAAAACAAAGAATTTGATAATAATGAAATTTTTACATTAAAACTAAAAACTATTCATAAAGCAATATTTAACTTCATTGATTTGATCTTACTCAATGCTTTTAATTCATTATTATAAAACTGGTTTGAGCTCCAAATATCGGGTATGCTGGCTTACACTGTATAACGACTTATACGCAATTCCTTGCCTTATTTAACTTTTCTATTAACTACAGGTTTTTATACGTTTATGTATAAAATGTATATGATTTTTTTTAATATATGTATATTAAAAAAGGAAGTTTAGCATAAAGAAGATACCAACTACAAATGCAAACTCTACGATTCGTAATTTGATAAAATAATAAAAAGCCTGTACGAAGCAACAAATTACTGTTTTTATTCTTTATCGGTGTTCAAAAATTTATGTGAGCTCAATCACATGTGAATACATTAAGAAAAAATATGTATATATAAAACATAAATGAATCATAAATTATTTTCATTTCTTAAAATGGCTTGCAGCACATTAAATTTGCTTTTGCAGATATTTTACATTCTCAGTGATCCGTATATTTTAGTATTTTTATTAAGTAAACTTATTGAGAAGAAAATTTTATGAAAAAGTTTTTCTTTAATTTAAAAAATGAAATTCTTCTTCAAAAATATATTTAGTTGGAATTTTCTAAACATTCAAAATTAAATAAAAAATTGAATGAATTACAAATGATATTTCTATTTATATGTAAATATACATGATTACTTCATTTTTTCATAAATATTTTATAGTATAAAAAAGATGTAAAATATTTATACTGTTACGTAAAAAAAAGAATAAGTATTCATAGTGTTAACAATTATGCACTCTGATAAATTTTAATTTTGAAATATTATATTAAATTAACAATTTTAAATAAAAATTAAACTTAAATTATTAGGCTGTTTATAATCATGTTAAATAATAAATTATTGAAAATATTTAATGAATAATTGTTTCTCATTCATAAAATTAATTATGTTAAAAGTTCCAAATGGTTATTAAATAAATTGCATACTATTATGAAAATATATTAGTCAAATAATAAATAATTTACCTAAAATTGAAAAAGATTTTGAACATTATCTATATTCTTACTTATCCAATATTGAAGTTAATCTTAAATAATTAATTTTATAATTTGCAATTATAATTTATATTTTTTAAAGTACAAAATATTTATGAATCATAAACATCATAAATTATTGAAAAAATGTTTTTATTATATTATAACCTGGAATATTATTAACTTCTGTTAATTTTGTATTCTAAATAATTGTACTATATCAGAAACTTCATGATTGCACACTTGTAAGTTCATAAAAATAATAAATGAACTAAATTTTTAAAACAAGATTTTAGAAATAACTCTTAAAAATATTTTGTATAAAATAATAAAATTAAAGTTTTATTATTTTATGTAATATTGTATGTTCTTGCAAAAATACATAATTGATATTTAACATTAAATAATTTAAATTTTAATTTTTGATATTTTTTAAAATATATTATTACATAAATAATCTACAATTTCACGACATAAAAATTTTTTAAAATGTTAAGTGCAAACTACGATATATGATAGTATAATGAAAATAAAGGAAAACTAAATATTGATTAAAATTTTTTTAGAAGATTATTAGTTCATTGAAAATAATTTGATAATACATATATTTTACATAAAAATTAAGAATATAAAAAAGTTTTTCAATTTCACATATAAAAGTATAGTGTATTCATATCACTGATTAACCCAAGATCGCGTAATTTTAATAATATATAATTAAAAATCAAGTTAATAAACTCTATTAAGAAGATAAAGAAAGAATGTAAACATTCTTATTGTATGGCTGAAACGGTCTCTCACATAATTGAAGAATAATCAGTTTCAACTATGATGAATTTTGCATGAAATATTACATAAATATTACTTCCTAAAATAAAAATATATGTAATAGAATTTCAAAAAATTATTGTATAAACCATATTTTTTTAAATATCACCATACTAGTACAACTTTACTTAATATTTAGTATAAAATATATATTAAAATCTTTTATGTAAGTATTTTTTTTTTATTAAAAATGAATTTAAAATTTTTCAACATATAGTAATATGAAGTGCAATAAAAATTAAAGAATTGACTAAAATATATTATGTATAAATTTTATTCTAATTCTTTTTTTACCAATTAATTATTGCATTTTTAATTTACATTTTAATTCTTATATAATATGTATTCAAAGCTAATTAAATAAAATTTAAATATTTTAAAAAAATTAATTTGTAGAATAAAGTATATCCAAATTTATATTTTGAAATATTGTAATACTTATTATTTACAATTAAAAATGTATTGTTAATATATCATCCAAAAACCACTGATTGTTAAATCTTTACAATTTAGAAGTTTTTTAAGTCAATTAAAAAAAAATTATTTTATGAATTAAACCTAAATTTTAAAGTACTACAATATCCAAGCTTTAAATATTTTATAAAATTAAATGATGAAATATTAATTCATAATTTACAAAGATAATTCTATTAAATACATCACTGAAAATGTATGCACGCCCATACGCCTGTATTGTAAAATTATACATATTTTATTTTTAATTTGTAGATCAATTGTATGATAAATTACAAAATCAAATGAAATTTAATTTTTTATATTTTTCTATTGCAACTTAAGTGAAAAATTTTATTTAATTAAATGACACTAGTATTGTGATAAACATATTATAAGAAATTAAAATATTTTAAATAATAAAATTAGTTTAAGAATTGTAGAATAATTGTATACCCAACTATAAGAATTTCTTTTATTTATTATATTAATTGTATGAATTATTCAACAAATTATTTTAAGCATGTACTATTATAAAGTTATATACAATACAAAATAAATTTTTTATAAAAGTTTGCAAGTTTTTTGGTATCAATGAAAAAAATTTAAATATTGCTTAAATTGAATTTGACGTTATTTTATTTTTTTAGAATTTTAACCAGTACTTAAGTTTAAAGTTATACTTAATCATAAATATGGGGTTAATCTTTTTTACCCAGTACTGAATTAATTTTTATTAGAATATCTAATTATTTTGTAAATAAATTTGGATAATTTTTTTTGATGTTTTCTAAAATTCAAGTATTAAATATTTATTTTCTTGCATACAGTAACTATGGATTACAAATCGCTAAATAATAAAAACTTACTTTAATCATGATTTGTTATCAATGTTTAACAGTCATTAAAAATAAAACTGCTACATTAAATATAATTACTACTTATTAAAAAATTCTGGAATAAATTTTTAAAATAATATTTGCACTATTTTAATATAATACAATACAATATATAAGACAATTATAATTCAATGTTCTAAAGATAAGATATTTTTGTATTAAGTAGAAAGAAAACGTTAAATAAAAATAAATATAGTTAAAATGAATATATTGAAAAGTCATGTAAAGATCTATAAAACGTAAAAGGAATATGATAAAGTTACAAGTAATGAGATAATAAGTCAGCTATCAGACGCTTGAGATTTTATGCTATAAATTGTTGAGGTAATAAGTTTTGCTTATAAATTCAAGCTATATTTAAATACGCGAAAAGCTAAAATTGGAAAATGTGTAAATTTGGATTCTACGGAATAAAAGGATTTTTAAAAAGGTTAATAGCTTCATTTCGAGAAAGAAAGGAAATAAGAAAAATTGTTCTTAATTCTGGTGAAAATCCAAAAATGAAAACACGCGACTCGTACCCCTCGAGTCCACGAACACGTTTCTCGTCCCCACTACTTTCGTACCGCATGCGCACGCCCTTACCTTGTTGTCTCTCATCGTGTGGTAATAGTAAACAAAACCTGACATCCAAACGAACGTCAGTAGCAGTAGTATTTTCACATTTCGACGCATGTCTGTCGCCAACTTTCTGCACTTTATCTTTTTTTTCGCCCGCACAGAGTTTGGAGAACCCTTTATAACCTCGATATGGCGAACGGTCAACCGAATCACCAGAACACGCGCAGCTGTTTCTCAACAACCCCAATTCGCCATAACCTCGCCTGTCATTTGTTATCCTGAATTTTAAGCGTGCTTTTGACGCTTAATAGGAACTCTAAAACAAACACTAATTAACTACCGGTAGGCGAAGTCATACTAAAAATGGAAAACGAATAGGGATCCCAATAGAAATAGCAAAACTCCCTCCGTCTATATGGCGGCACCGTTCTCGACCGCTATTGAGAGCAGTGCGCGCGCGCATCTCTTTCTCTTCCCCTCTCTCTTTCTTGCCTTTCTCTTCTTTATCGGCGGCCATAGGCTCGATGCTTCGAATTTTGATAGAACTAACGCCACGGTCGACAACACGTAGTTACCAAACGATAACCCTCCATCCTTTTGCAGTACACCATGAACTTTTCTTATTTTCGATTTACGACCATTTTAAGAGATAATCCAATCCATTCGCTTTCTCTTGTTTTACAACTCCACCATTATCCATTCAAAAAATGATGTTTCTAATATAATTTTCCAAGTCTACTACTCGTTTGAATCCATGGACACATATTGTGTATTTAAATACTAATACAAAACTGATATCCTTACCAACAGCAAATATCTAAAATCAATTGTTATCAGTTATAAATAATAACAATACAAAAAGTTCTAAAAATTTATTATTGTTAGCTTAATATTTTTCTTTCGAATCTATTTACATCCGTCTATACTAAAAATTATAATGTAATTATATATTATTAAACTTTTTCTAATAAATAAATTTTAATTATAAAAAATCTAACTATTTTAATACCATTTTATTTTTAATTCAATGTAATTTTTTCTCATAATTTCTTGTATTGAATATAATTCGTTACTATAAAATCTTTAATTCATGCATCACTTTTTTTTAAATAAGGTCAAAATCGTACCAACGTAAACAGGTACGACTAATATTTATCCTTATGCAATTTTTTTTGTTCACTATAGCTATAAATACAAAAGTAGAAACAGTAATAAGGAAAATTTACTCTTCCCATCACTCTTGTGTTTTTTTTTATTCTTATATACAGAAAAAGAAAAATATTGTAAAATTCAAAGATATAAATCGATAGTAAGGAATAAGAGGATAATATCAGATTTTGGTATTTTTTTATATTTTTATTCTAGTAAAATTTAAAGAATGATAGATAAGGTTTTCATAAAATATAAATGATTAGCAATTTTACTAACAATTAGCAATAAGAGAAGTTATTTATTTTTTAAATAAACTAATTGTACATACTTGTTTTATTAAGAAAAAGTTTAGTTATTATTTATAAATAATAAAGAATTTTATTTAAATAGTATAAAATAATTAAACTTTAATTTATTAAAGACATATTTAACAAAAGTCTCATATTTAGAATAACATTGCGTTGAAAGTTTTAAGGAACAAAATATTATGGCAGCTTAAACAAATAAATTCAAATATTTTCCTTTCTTTTGAAAACTTTTAATACTATATTATATATATATATATATATATATATTTGTTATCTCAAATATACAAAAATTATAATTAACTTCATCGGGTTTAAATGCATTATTTTAATATTATCTTTAAAATAAACACACTTCATAATTAGTTAATTTTTTTCTTGTATATATGATTATATATTGATTAAGCATTATTATTGTGGTTTTCATATTAATCATGTTTACAATTTATATAGTATAATTGCATAAGTTATTCTAAATCAAATAATCTGCAGATTCACATGAAAACGATGATATAAATTTTATAGATCTATCTTATAATATAGTATGAATTTTCAGTGTCATTCTGGATTATGTCATTATTGATTGAATATTGATTTTCCTAATTCTGTTAAATGTATAGAGAAAATCTTAGAATTGTTAAGTTACTGATCTTTAAAAAACGGTAGTTATTGCTAATATTAAAAATATGTAATACTCCTTAAACCTTCTTTTCGAGAAAAATTCTTTTATAAGTTACTGGTAATGCCAAGTTCATAATCTATTAAAAATGCATTTTTTATTGTATAGTAGGCTTTAACTATTGTTGCTAAACAATTTCATTCTTACTTATTGTTGTTTTAAGTTACTTTACAACATCCATGGTTCGTTCATTTCTGCGTTGTAAAAATTTAACTATGTATCAAGACTATCATAAAAAATAAAAACTGTTGTTGGTGATGGGTGAATATTTTTTTTCAACACTATATAGTATTTCATAACGTGCAGTTTTTCTGTTATAATTTAATCTATTATAATTTATATAAATCTAATCTTACGAGATCTGTTTCTTCTTTGATCGGTGTAAAAAAATTCAAGAAATAGTTTATTGATGTTTAATTGAACATTTTTTTTTTCAACATTTAACTTCACAAAATTAAATTATATGAATACAATAATACTAAAAAGCAATCTTTTCAAGCTTCAAATAAATGGAATTATATTAATTTGAGAAATATCAGTAGCTTTTTAACTTACATTATCTCTAATTTTCAACCGAGAGCTTTAGTGATGCTAAATATCTTTGTTAATGTTTGTATAAAAATTCTTGATTAATAATAAAATTCAGATCTTAACTGCATTTATCTTAAAGTACGTATGTCACTAATTAATCTAAACCATTAATTCAAAGTTCTTATGGTGTTATTTAGAACAAGCTTTTTTCTTTTTCTCGATAAATGTAAAAAATATAAATATTGGGTACTTATAATATTAGACGGTGACTTCATCTTATTTTCAACTACATTTTCACATTTCAATCCAAGTATTTTAGAAATAGTCTTCTAATGTAAAGTTATTTTATTTATTGTGTTTTTATTATGCATCAACATAAATATCATTATTAAAAACTAAAAAATGGGCTGATAACATTGAATCTTGATGTCTAAGTTTTTATAGTTTTAACATTTTTAATTATTCATTGTAAGAATATATTGAACTAATCAGTTCAGGCTCACAATATTAGAAATATTGTTTTTCTTATTAATTATATATATATAGCACCTTAACTAGTTTTCAACTTATTATATTTGTATATTTTGTTTAATGATTATTATTTATTAAACCATTAATACAATATGATTTAATTTTTCAAATCAACAAGATATTAGCAATTTAAAAAATATTAAAATCATTGTTTGAAATGCAAATTTAAATGAAAATGAATAAAATGAAACATTTTTTTTTCTAATTAAGAAATTATTTTGAACGAACGAGAATACAAATAAATAAAAAATATTCTCAAAATATAAAGAAGCGTGAAAACATAAGCGATTGTGGAAAATTGCGAATTTACAAACGCTTTCGAAGAAATCCATATTATCTTAAAAGTCAGTTGCAAGTGAAAACTTTTGCAGGATAATATATGTAAATAGTCAAACTTATCGAAATTATATAAAATTAACAATGATCCATTATCGAAACATAAAATACACATACAAACACAAATACGCTTCCAATAGAAAATAAAATTTTTTTTTTTAATTCAAATATTTTTTTTGATGCGTATATATCTATAGCTCAATCAGATAAAATAAATATACAAGTATTCATCTCGTAATTGTTTTCTTGTAAGAAATTTGAACTTCTATTATTCATGTGTTGAATATAATGTGTTAAATATAAATGTTGAATATCGTATCGTATAGAAGTTTCAAATTCAAATTTGCAATAAAAGAAGAATTTTCTAAAATATTTAATCATGAAATTAAGCTGGTGTTTACAATACTTATTTCATATCATTCTGGAATTAAATATTTCTCTTTTGCAAATATTATAAATATTAGTATTAATATTATAATTAACATTAAAGTCAATATTCATAGATATATAGTAATCTTTGTTTATGTAACGTTCATAAGAGTTTTTTCGTTATTCTAGGTATTAACGTGTTTATGGTGTGATTTATGTGATTCTCTAATTTATCGACATAATTTGTTAAGTTTTTGTTGTTTTGTATGTTTAGTTGGCAGTTTTTCGTTAATAAGTTTTTTAATATATTCCTGTTCATTCTTTTAAAATTAAATTTATAGTTTACATTATCAAATTCGTTATTAGTTAGATTTTCTATTGTTAATTTGACTTCTATAAGTAAAACACTATGGTCGCTGACATATTCTTGTATTAATAGAAGTAGTACAGAAGTAACTGGATAACTGAATTATTTGGTTTTTGTGATGCATTGTGATACATTATTTGGTTTTGTGTATGCAGAATGGTTAGAATATATAAATATGCGAAAATAGGTGTGAGAATGTAATTAAAGATTAAGAAGCATTATTATTTTTATCGTCAAAATTAAAAATCGTATCTAGTTTTAAAAGGACATCAATATTTTAATTAATATTGAATAATTAAATATCTGTTGAAGCATTTCGTTGCTTGCATATTATCTTGACAACGCCTATACTTAAATATTGTTTTACTAGTTATAAAATTCTTTATGTAGATTTTAATTTTTCCATTAAAAAAATTTAAAACGTATCGTATATTCATATTTTTTTATTTAAGCTAGATATTTTTACATATTCTTTTTTATTTAAATATAAAATTTAGTTATTCGTCTGACTCAATTGTTCGACTACAAACAATTACAATTATTATTATTTAATGCTTCTGTTTTTAGTCTTTTTGTTTATTTTACATCTTATTTAATTTTATTAGATTTGGGTAAAAATTGCAAGTGAAAATTGTAAGCTTGTGTTTCATTCGTGTTCAGTTGAATTAAATTATGATTTTTTTTTATTAGCTTTTTTTTAACGATGTATAATTAACTAGTATCATTGTCGCACTATGATAATAGAGATTTTTTGTTTGTTATTTTATTTATTTATAAATTCTTGTTCTTTTATAATAGGTATTGTTTTAGATAATTTATTGATGAATACACTATATATGTTTTTACTTGTGACATTTTTAATGTTACTTATTTAATTTTATTTATTTTACACTGTACTAATATTCTTTATTCTTTGTGGAGACATAAAGAGTTTTGGTTGCGCCAACAGCTTTCAAATGTTTAGGGTTCTACGGTCAGTAGTAAACTACATATTAATAATATATGCACGCACATGTGTTGCGTATAATTCGTTATAAATGGTTTTTTCTTTTCTCCCAAAATGTGGACATTTGTTGTATTATAAATAATTTTTATGCTCAACATGTTAGATAATAATTATTACCTTCATCTCAACGTAATTATTATTTTATTATTATTGTTACTATTAAATGGGCTCATAAGAATTATATAATAATTACTTGGAAAATTTACCTTTTTATATTTATATAGAATGTGTTTTCATGCATATTTAAAATTGGAAATAAAAGTAATTTTTTATTATTTTGGGTGCAATTTTTTATTTTAATTCAAGTTTATGATAGCGATAAAATGAAACTAAGAAATGCATTTAATTAATCTTATTAGTATATGAAATTTTTTAACTCTAAAAATTTATATGTATATATATGTTTGAAATATTAATTATGTATTTAAAGGTATGAAATAACGATTAATATAAATAATTTAGTTTAAATAAATTTTAAATACTTTAATTGATGTTTTATTAACTTTAGGAATTTATAAATACATAACAAATTTCTTAAAAAACTTATAAATAGTTAATAGAGAATTTATATAAATTTATATTTTTTAGTAACGTTGCATTTCTTTAAATTTTGCTAAAGTTTAGAATTCAATACCACTATATGCTTTTTTATTTTAAGAACTATAGACACTAAGCATGCGAATTCGTGTACTTTTTTTCACACTGCAAGTTTTAGGGAAGAGAATATATATCGAGTTCTTAAAAATGTCATACACCACCTCAATAGTTTTTATTTATCTCTGATCCACTGAAACAGCACTTCTATAGCCTCTTCAACACCTTCTTATGTTCTGTTTTTCCTCCAGATTCGTGCATGATGATTGATAACTGGTTTGCTTACTCTGTCGTTGATCAAGTCGATGAACACCCGATTATTTACCTTTTTCTTAGATCAGCGCTGACCAATTTCATTTTCTTACTTATCGCAAATAATGTTCTAAACAACAGAGTTTCTTTTTTTGAGAGAAATTTTACTTGCTGAGATAATAACTAAGCTTGAATTTAGTCCAATAATAGTATAGTTGACATACATTATTTATTATTAAGAATGTGATAATATTCCTTCTCCATATTTTCGATTTTTTCCCTCTGTTTTGAAATCAAAAACTTATAAGTTAAAAACTTAGTTCATATCACTGACATAATTAATCATTCCTTTTACACATTAAATTATAAAAAATTATAAGTTTACTGCGTCAACAATATCAGAAATAAATTTTTTTCGATCTAATATATAAACAAGCTTGTTTTGTTATCTTAAATATTATATCTTATAAGTATAAATATTGTATTGGTATTTTTTTTAATTTAACCAACTTTTACTTTCATTTTTGATTAATCTAAAAAACTAAAATAAATTTAGGACCTTATTTTTACAAAATTTAATTACGTATATAAAATAAAATAGTTTTACGTAATAAAACTGTAAAATAAATAAGTTATAAGAGTAATATTCTGAGTTGATTGTACTGATGGATACTGTTAATACATTGTCATATTATATATTAACATATTGTTTAATGTATTACTATTGACATGTAAATTTTTTATGGCAAAGAGTCACCTGCAAGATCTTGTAAAGATTTATGGACAAAACGTTTTTGTATTATCAATGATGATAATTTAATTACTATAATTTCCAATACGATACATATAGCGCTGCTTTACTTAACATATAAAATTATTAACATGGATGAATGGACACATTTTTTTGTGTGTATGTACGAATTTAACATTAAATATATGGTATTTGATATGCTTGATATGCATTATTTAATTTAAAAAAACTTACCATTAATTTTAAATGTTTATTTTAAGCAATAATAACAAAAAGTGATTCATTATAATTTAAAACAACAAAAATAACCTATACTAACGGCAATAAATGCTTTTTAATTTTATACAATCTATTTCTTAATTTATTAATAGTGAACTGCAAAATCAATGTAAAAAAAATAAAAATTACATTTATTTGAAAATTATCATGACAGCTCATATAATGTGTTTAACCTCTTCGGGTGGTATTCCATTATTCGTAAGGAAAAAAGGAAATGGAGAATTGGTAATTATAATATTTAAATAAAAAAATCTAACTTTAATGATATTTTTTATAATTTATTTGTAGATGACTTTTTCAAAAATAGCAGCTTTAAATGGAGTACACATGTTTTTGAAAACTCAAAATGTTGAGTTAATTAATACAGATCTGTCAGATACAACAATTGTTTGGAAAGAATTCAAGGGATGTATTACCTTAGTAGCTGTTGCAAGTAGTACAACAAAACGAGTTATGGACAAATTTTTAGATTTGGTATTCAATGCTATGATTTTAATAGTAGGTCTTAAAGACATTGAACAACCTAGAAATATAGAAAGATTAAAAAAGGATTTACGAGCGTGTTATTTTATTATAGACAGGCTTTTAGAATATTTAAATATTGGTGATAGAACTGGAACAAAAATAGATTTTATTGATCTGACTGATTGCATTATATGCCCTGAAAATCATTTACTTAAAGTGAGTAAATTTTATCTTAGAATTATTTTAATAAATAGTAATAGTAATTTTATATATTTGGTATAAATATATTTTTAATGTATTTTTATTTAAATTAGAATTTTTTCTTTGAATTCTACATTTATAGATAAAAAAAGCAATTTTTACTTTTAAATATAAAATTTGAATTTTGATCAGTCAACTGTTTTTAATTAACATAAATAAATAACAATTATTGTCATTAATTATGTTTACTGTATATAAAATTAATAATTTAAACCATATTCAGTTGAAATTTAAAATCATAAAAAACTTATGAATTAACTGATTTACAAAAAATTTTTATGAATTATTCTGATATGGAATACTAATTTTATTCAATGATTACATAAAACTTATTAATTAATTTTATGATATATTAAAATATAAATTACAAAAAAATTAAATCAAATTATATTTTAATTATAGATTTGTCTTGAGGGTTACATGGAATGTTTAGATTCATTATATGGATGTGTACTGATTCACAATTGCCTAGCAGTTGCTACAGAAAATTGGTGGTCACTTGATCCAACAGAAAGAAAACTACTGATTTTATCAATTACAGCAGAAAGTAATTGTACTGCAAAAGATTTTCCAATATTTCTACCTTATAAAAGTCCAAATGTTAGTAACTCTAAAAGTTATTCATTTTTAAAAAATTTAATATTAAGAAATAATGTAATCCTAATGTTTACAGTTGGCTTATCGATTAGTGAATGTAACTTTAGTCAATAATATTCAAGTTTTAGCTTTGTGTGGACCTAATCCAGAATTAAATGAAATAGAAAGACTAGCCATACAATGTTGGAGAAACAGTATAGAAGTATTGCGCTCAACAGAACAATGTTTTCCACGAAATTTTCCAATCACAATATCCTTAAATTCCGGAATATTAGGGTAAAAAAAACTAAAATATTATAATTTTTAAAAAAATTATAAAATAAAGTAATAATAAGATTGTGTGATATATTTAATAATTCATTTTCAGAAAAGTTAGATTTTACAAATAATTTATTTTTAATCTTTAATATGTATTAATAAAATATTTTGTTTAAATATAATTTATCCTATCTATGAAAAAACTTATATAAACAGAAATTGTATTAATTTCAATAAAAAGAATATTATTTTTCAATGAAAAAATAAAAAAATATTACACTTTGCAGATTCTTACTAGTCAACTATAAAATAAAAAAGTTTGTTCTTGGTAGAAATGTTCAACATACAAAAAATCATATTTCAGGAACTTATCGACTAGATACTCTGAGAACTTTTTATCATTTTGCAGTAGAAACATTTCTATTTCCTACTGATTTCAATATAAATAATGAAAAAAAAAAAAATAAAACTGTTGGACAGCTTAAAGGTGCTATAGAAACTTATTGGTGTTCTGAATACCATAAGTGCCATGCACTCAAAGAATCAGATCATATATTCTGTGTAATATATACATCAAATGTACCTGCTAATACTATGAGAATGATTACTCAAAAGACTTTAAAAATACTTTTGACAGATAAACAAATTTGTTGGTAAAATTAAACAAGTAAATAATATTTCTATACATAAGTTATCAAAGATGAATTTTTTATTAATTCTTATATATGTGAAAAAAATATTTTTTTCACGACATACCAGATTTTACTTCTTATTTTCATTTTGATACAATATAATTTTTTCTTACAAATCATTTCATTATTTTTTAATTATGCCTTATTATTGTTTGATATTTGTAATAAATAAAGACTATTAAAAATAGTAAGTAGAATTTTGTTAGTTTTGTTGTACAATTATTAAAAAAGGTACAAATAAAGCGCAAGAAAATATTAACAAAATGATTTGTTGCATTACTATGATGTATGAAAATTCTTTGTATATAACTGCCAAATTCTTCACTGAAGATGAATATAATGCCATTTATTAACTGAAATTATCGAAATTTTTTTTATTAATTTACAAATAATATAAATATAAATGTAAAAAATATTTTATTATATCAAGTAGTGCATAAAAGCTGTTTGATTTTTTATAATTTATATGATAATTTTTTTGTTTGAAAAAAAATTTTATCAACTGCAATAAAAAATGTTAAACAGTTAACATATTCGACGATAACTTATATTTCTATGATTTATAACTTACCAATAGGATCAATAACTACTGCTTCTTGAAGTTCAGAAGCTTTTTCTACAACTTCTTTTGCAGCATTTGTTGTGATTTGAAATGGGCTATCTATGACAGTCACATTTGTACTGGAAAATATAATTAAAATTATTATTACTTTTAATTGATTAAAACTATTTAATCATGAAAATATAATAATAAATTGATTTAAGCAATAATTTGAATGAAAAAAAATTCCTCACTACATTCTTTACTTATACATTTAAAATTTATAATAAATTACTTAATCACATATATAAGGAAAAAATAAAAATTAAAACTATATTAAATATCAAGTGTTTCAAATACAAATAAATATTAAAAATAATTTATAATATACAGTTAAATATTTTACTAACCATGAAATATTTCCAGCACTTGTTTCTTTCTTAATGAGATTTTGCCAATGTTTATGGACTTCTTCAATGACATGTAAAGCAAAATCCTTTGGTTTCGCTTCTCCATTAAAGGCAAATTGATTTTCGGGTTTACCATCCGGAATTTTATATATTTTAAACCACTCAATAGTAGCTTTTAGTAAGCCTGGATAAAATTTATCTATGTCGGAAACATCTAGGTAAACAAAAAAATTGTAATTAATATCAAAAGTTGTGTCTTTCAAATAACAGATAAAAATTTCAATAGAAGATTGAGTCACCTCTTCATAAAAAATAATTATATTCAAGCTTTCAAAGTAAGCTATAAATAAACCAACAAATAATGTGCTTAATACCAGTTATGTAATTAGAGATAAATTATAAAATAAGATTAATCTTGATTAAAATTTTTTGGAACTCAAAAGTCTTAATATATAATTGAATTATTATGAGTTTATTTTTAAAAAGTAAGTTACATAAGAGATATAAAATTTACCATTCATCTGATTAGCTAATGGATCATTTATATCAATAACAATTATTTTCCAATCAGTTTCACCTAAAAAAATAAATGTTAAACAAAACAAATAAAAATGAAACTTAAAATTAAAGTTTCCTAAGTACCTTCATCAATAAGTGCTATTGCACCTATAACTTTAACTTTTAAAACATCTCCTCTTTTGGCTACCTAAAGTCAACAATTAATATCAATTTTATAATATAAAATTTGGTAGTTTAATAATAATTTACCCTATAACCAATTTCTAAAACATCAATAGGATCATTATCTCCTTTAAATCCTGTAGCTTCATCCAAAACATCTGGATTTTCCCATGTCTGCAAAAAAGTGATGTTAAAATTAATAAAAAATAACTAAAATTTATTTTATAATACCAGCTCGAGCTTTTTAAAATATATGTAATTTAATTTATTTTGAAAGCAACTTTAGTATAATTAAACTCATGGATTATTTATATTTTTTCTTTCATTATTACATACTTGTGGTAGTGCACCATAATTCCAAATATAACCATGATGTGGAAAACAATTGGCAACATATCTAAGATTACCTTTTTTTATATCTTGCTTTATGGGATTTAATGTTTCTTTTAAACTGATTTCCATTTTTGCATTTGTCCATCTAGGTACTTCAACAATCATATGAAATATTTTATTCTTCTCATCCGCAAATAATGGAATATCATGCATTGGTGATATTGGATTAGATTCATTTTCTACACATTAAAAAGGTAAATTAGCTAATTTATTTTTATATTTCTAAAATTATTTTCGATAGAAAATATGAATATAATGTTATGAAATATTTAATAAAAAGTATTAAATTATAAATTATGACAATAATAAATTGTTTATAAATATATAAATTGCATAGAAATACCAAAAAATATTTTGAAAAGTAATAAATATAATTGTTTTATGTAAATGCTTATAAAATTATTTTTAATGAATACGCATATATATAAATACGTTTTCTTTATGAATTTTTTAGCTCGTAAGTATACGGTTTATTCTGAATACTATAAACGCAATTTTCAGATTTATAAATATAATTAGTAATTGATAGTAAATAACTAACATAATGATTATGAATTTAAATTTGAATATACTTTTCTAAAAGTTTGTAAATAAAAAATTAATGGAAAAGCATAGTTTTAACGATTGAATAAAAAAAGATAAACAAAAATTTTTTTCTTAAACAAAATGTTTTTTTAACTCCTAAAGAATATTATGTGTTCATGTAGGTTTTTTTATTATCACATTGATTAGCATTCTGTAATAAATACACTGTATGGTATTAAAAAGAAAAGACCTATTAATATTAAGTTATAGAGTAATATTTTTTAATATCATGCACTGTAAATAAAAAACCACTAAGTTCTTCCTATCAGATTTGCCGAAAAAAGTGAAACAAATTAAATTTAAGTCAACCTTAAACAAGAGTGAGAAATAGTTAAGCTTAACAGTCTTGGAAGTCAGATTAATAAATAATATTTACGAAAAAAAAGTCTATAGTTAGCTGAATTTGGCGCCCCACGCTCGATTGTAGCAAATCCCGTTAACATATTTCTAGCGGGAATATTACTGTCTCTGTATCGTCGTTGCAGCTGTTGAGATCGAAACAGTTGCTGTCGGCTTAAAAAGACAATAGGGAATACAAGTTTATTCAAACTGCGATAAAATAACACGTGCAGCGTTGCTATAAACATGGTTTCCATCACAGTAGCGTCATGCGCAACGGCCTCACAAAATTGAAAGGAAGTGACCTCTAACGAAGAATAGTAACATTAATTTCTCAACAAAAGCGCGCCGAAAATACGTAGGCCATTGCTCGATCGCAACTGATCCTAACTGCTACTGAAGTACTATACCATCCATTTTCATCTGATAAACAAGTGTCACTTGGGTTATCAAAAACTTACGCTATGCTATTACACTTTAAACCAAGGATAACTAGAAGATGATTACCATTTTTACATTATGCTAAAAATAACAGTTACATAAACTAACATTGGATTTGTTCGTCTATCGAAACATCGATATTTTACATAAATTAAACACGCAAGTCTAATGTACATTTACTAGCTTTCAAGAATTAATGATTAATTAATTATTTTACCATTTTTTATTAAACACAATACAAGAGTAAATGTATGTACGTATTATCAATATTTCATTAATAATTTTAAAGCATATAATTTATATAAACCTTGAAAACCAAGAGCTCAAATTATTTTATAAAATACAAATATAATACATTTTTTATAATTTATAATTATCAAATATAAATAGAAAATTTTTCTAAATGAATCCTTTTACACAACATAGTGTTACAAATTAATGGTAGCAGCCAGTTATATAACAAACATCAAATTGAATTAACTAATAAATGAGAATTCTGATTTATTTAAATATGTAAACTTGTATAAAAAAATATTGAATATAGAGTTAAGTAATAGAAAAGCATGACAAAGTTATACATTTGACTAACGATTATAAATAGAATGGTATAAGTGCCTACTGAATATTACAGCTAAATGTTAAAATTAATTTAAATTATTTTTGGCCAAAAATAAAGACAACGTTCTAACAATGTTTTACTTTAAAATTATACTTTATATATTTTTACATTAGTTTAAAAATTGTATTATCAGAATGAAAATTACACTTTAATACATTTTTATAAATATAATGTATAATTGAATCTCTTAAATTCTCAATAATATTTCAAAAACAGAATTAAATAATATAGTTATATTGAATAGTAAATTTGTATTTTTAAAACTGAAAATTTTTATAGAAATTTAATATTATCATAAATTCAAAAAAGTTTATTACTTTAATTTCTTAATCTTTTTCATAATTTTCTTTCAAAATATGTAATAAAAATTTTATCATGGAACATAATAATATTAAGAGATGGAAAAAGGATGGATGAGTAGAAAAAACATAACTAGCGATAAATGAAATAACCAATGAAAAAAATTATAACAAAAAGAGTAAAATTATTAAAAATAAATATGTTTAAAATTTTTTATCCTATAAGCAATGAAAAATTTGTTGATCTTAGAAAATATGAATTTAAAATCATCTTTGAATATTACTTTTACAGTATAGAAAATTGAAATATTCTACTTCAAGAAAATAAGTTTGCTTGGTTTTCATATTTTTTATATAATAAATGCAACAAATTTGTAAATATATACAACAAATTTTATAATTAGAGTATAATTTATGAACTAAATACATGTTAATTTTACTTATTTTTTATAAAATAGATACTAAACAATTAAACTATTAAATTACCTGTAAACAATATCTATGTTATAATATATTTCTAATACAATTTTGAAATAATTTAAGTTTAAAAATAATTATAAAAAATTAATATATTTTGCATGAAAATATGGTAATACAAAAATAATCGTGATAAATATTATTATTTCAAACGGCATAACTTTGACAATTACCGAAGCCACGTATTAATTGTCAAGTAATAATAGATACAAAAATAAGATTAAAAAATATACATAGATTATAAAAATTCAGGATATATATCGACAGTTCCCAATTGTAGAAATATACAGTTATTGCTCGTCGTCCGGTACTCCTTAGTTAAGCTAATTTGATCGCGATTGGATTTGGATCGAAGATACCGCATATTTTTCGGATTTTCCGTATTTGTCAAAACTTATCGAATAATTAAAAATCTTTATTAATTTTTTTAATATTTAGACATTTTATGTATTTAATTATTAACGTTATTTATAATTTTAAGTTATTCCTTCAATTCTTAATTACTAATTCACCTAGAAATGATTGACTTAAAATATAATTTTTGACATAGTTTACTTTTAAAGCAATACAATTAACTATATTTTTTCATGTTTAGAAGAATATTTACAAATAAATAAACAGAATTCAATATTACAAATTTATTTTTATTATATTCTTGAAAGAATAATAAAATATTAAACGTTATTAAATATTTTATAAAATCAAAATCTCGATCATAAAAGATTTAAACAATTGATTAAAAATTAAATTATATTTGAAATATAATTAGATTGAGATCATAAAATACAGTGACATTGAATTCAATTCTTTTATTTTTATTTTATTACATGTAATGCATCCAATACTAGTAAACTAAAATAAGAAAATATCTTCAAAACTAAACAAAACATTTGTTTTAAAAGTAGAGTAATTTTTTAAATTCTAAAAAATTAGATACAAATCATAAACCTAAAAACCATGATAAATTTAATAATTAATAAAACAAAATAAAACATTAGAAATTTATTTTGAAATATATTAATTAATCAATTATTTTAAATATCTTGAGTTTTCATTAGTTATTTTCTTTTTTGTCTTACTTTTTTATTATATATTTTATTATATTGAATAACAATTGTAAAAATGTCAACTTTATTTTAATAAGTTGAATAATTTGGATAAAATATATATTTTATTAGTGTAATTAATTATTTCTACAAAATATTTAAACATTTATAAAATTTAAAAGTTTTTAATATTAAATAACAAAAAATGCTCTATTAGGAAAAATAAAGTTTCCTACATATAAATAATAGTCGAAAGTAATCGTTTTAATATTGTACATTACAGTTAGGTTAATATTTTACAAAAGTTCTGAAATTAAACACTTTGCTTTGTGTGACATCTTTATTTAAATTTCTAAAATTATTAATATAAAATATAAAAATTATAAAAATATATTAATCAAAATTAAGAAAAAAAATACAATATCAATTAATAATTGCGAAAATTCAATATTATACTTTATAATATCTGGTAAACTAGGATTGGTTCTGAAAAGACAAGTTTTAAAATAAATTTAATATTTGCAAATATTTATTATTCTTTAAAATGAAAGATTTAATTTCAAATTGAACAATAAAAAATCTTATCTTATTAAGATTAAATTTGAATGTTGTTTTTTTCAATATTAAAAATTTTGTTTCTGAATAGTGTATTTCTAAATCTTTGTGTTACAAGCTGGATTTTATACTCATTAATAAATAATTAAAATACTTTTTTATATTCATTAATAAATAAAATAAAATAAAAGAGCAAGTATTAGCAAGTATGATCACGAAGTTTACCACTTCTATGTAATTGTTCATAATATGACTGTACTTATTTTATTTTCAATTATAGAATTATTTTATTTTCAATTCTATTTAAATATGACCTAATGTTAATTATGATTTTACAAAATAATATTTTAATATAGTATATTATCGATAGCGATTAATAATTAAGTATTTTTAATCATTTGGAAAACTATATTTTTAATAACTCCTTGTCGCGCGCGAGTTGTCTAATCGCGAAAGAACTAGTAAATTAAAAATAGATAATGAAATAAAAAACAAATTGAAAACTTTGTTAAATATTAATAAAAAAATGCAAAAAATATATAAAATAGTATTATAATATAAATTTATATTACAATGAAGCAAGTGTATTGGTAAACGTGCGTATTTTGTTAAGTTCTGCTGTTTTGTTATACTAATTCTTAAATATCCTTTATTTTTCAATACAACTTTCTCAAAGTAGGGAAAAAACTATATAAAATTTTTTTTTTTTAAATTTATGATTAATCATAGTATGATATGACACTTTAATTATATATATATATATATATATATATATGAACGAGAGTTTTCAGTGATTTCTTCGACCGTAAGGTAAATACAACTAAAAAAATCTTATATTAAATATGAGTTAAATTCTTAAATTTATAAAATCATAAATTTTTCAAACATTAAAATTTAACTTATGTTAAAAAAGTAAAAATATTTAAAATGTAATATTAATATATTTTTAATATATATAAATATAATAAAAGTTTACTTATACTTATTAATAACATAAGCAAATAAAACAAATTACAAGTTAATAAATCGTGCAACTTAAATAAGTTTTCCTGGTTTTTTAGTACTTATTGTATTATGGAGTACTAAGGAATATGCATTCGAATTTTTGTTACAATTTATCAAACAAATTATTCTGAATACATCAAACTATTTTTATAGTAGCTTTACTCAAATTGGAAAAACTTATTTTTTAATGTAACAATGTTAAATGAGAAATATGCCTGGAAAAAAAACCTCGGATAGGTGCGATGCCCTTCACGTCACGTGTCAAATGGTGTATATCGGAGGGGAGACGATGAAGCCCAGCGATGACTCCCCCACGCTCTATTGTGGAGTATCATTCCCGGAAAATCTATGCCGTCTTTCCTTGGAACGTTTCCGTGCCACCCACCACACACGTCATATAAAGGTTTTTCGTATCGTTACTTTTATTTTGTCGTCCTCATAGACCCTTTTCTTTTCCTTGAATCCGCAGTGAGAATACCCTATTTTTCATCAATATAAATAGAAAATTATACTTCAATATAATATAAAAAATGTTTGGTTGATTTATGAAGCATTGTTGAATGACGATTCAATTGTGAACAAATTGTGTCAACGTAAATTCATATACAAAATAAAAAGAATAAATTAAGCATGTTTTAAAAAATAGATTTAAAAACATACGTGGATGTTGAAGTAAAAGGCGCCAAAATGTACAAAAAATAGTTGAATTTTAAGAATTAATCAGCAACAACGAATTGACGAAGATAAAAAATAGAAATATCCGAATATATTGTTGAAGCCCATTGTTTTTGTTGCTTATTAGTTTTATAACTTTTAAAAATAAAAAAATAATATATTAATAAAATTAAAGACCATTATAAATATGTACATACTTATATATTTTTTCATTTTTATAAAACATGTCAATTTTGCTTTCATAATGATTATCGAAGTAATACAGATCATAACATTTTTTTTTTCTTAATGTCTGACATAAAAAGACTACTCTGTTTTTCTTAGGTGTTTATTAAGATTTTTCGCTATCCACTTATCTTTCTTTTTGCTGCCTATCGTTGGTAAAATCTTACTTATCGATTATTTCAATTGCACTATTTTTATTACTGATTTTATATTCGGCCCAAAGGAGCAGATTATTATATTTTTTACATTAAAAAAATTAATTAGTGTCATTAGTTTATTATTATTTCTTTGTCATATATTAATAATTAACATTAAAGAAATATTAAAAATTATTCAGATCTTATTTATTTTTATATTAATCTCTTTACTTATTTATCTATCAGTACTAACAATAATAAAAAATTGAATGCAATGGAAAAAAAGGAACAGCAATTTTCGTGTATTGTCGAAAGTTTTAATTATGTAATTAATCGGCTGTGACCTTTTTTAATTCGTACCGTCAATCATGTATTTAAATACTATTTTGTTTTCCAAATTTAAGTTGATAAACTTATAAAAAACTTACTTAGAATGTAAATAAAATATATAATAAAATTGTAAAAATACGATAAAGTTATATTTAATAACAGATGCACCAACCGCTGTGATGAAATTACGAATTATGGCATGTTTAAAAGGTCTGGAAATAACGTTCATATTAGTTTGTACATATAATATATATATATATATATATATATATATATATATATATATACATTCTCATTGTAATTTATTTAGTTTTAGTATTTATATTTTCTGAAATTTAATTATAAGTTAATGTACTATTGATGTAGCCCTTATCTGCATGTATTCTTAATTTATAAAAAAGGCATTTTTATGGATTTTTTCATAATGAAGTTTTTGGGTTATTTATTAGATAAGTTTATATAAGTTTTAGACTAAATTTATTATTCTTCTAACAAATACATGCATATAAAAAATATGATTTTCTTAATGTAATACTCCACTATAGTTTTTTGTTGACAATGTAACAATTGTTGTTGTCAGTTTTTATATATACTTTATAAATTATCCTTCATAAAATTACAATAAAAGTAAAACCTGTCGTACTTCAGATAAATTCAAAATATTTTCATTGGAAATCATGCTTAGTCATTCTTTGTTACATAGCTCAATATTCAATCGTTAATTCTCCGGTAATCCCTTAGTATGCATTAGTATAATTACTATTCATTTTCTCTTTTATATTACTAATAAATATTTCATCTCTATTACTTCGTAACTCATTTTTATTAAGAAGATTTTGAGTTACAAATTCAGTCTTATCTTTAATACACTAACGTTTAAATTATCAATTAATAATATTTTAAGTATATATATTTTTATATTTAAAAGCGTTTATATTCTAGTTCTCAAAACGTGTATATATGTGCATATGAATGCAGAAGATCTATCTATATTTATTTGATATTTTTTGTTGGTAATGAATGACCATTTAATTTAACCTTTTAATATGTATATATATGAGCAGATGAATGTGCGTAACTATATTTTTATTAATTTAATATAGTTATATATAAAACCCATTTGAAAATATTTCTATGTGTTTATTGATAATATAGTTATTGAATATAAATATCAATATAAATATAAATAATGTAAATATCATTCAAGTTATGTGAAAAATCTTGTAAGTTACTGTGTAATATAAAAAATTATTTTAAAAATTGGTTCATAAGATAAAAATAATTATCATATTCAATCGTTATTACATGTTGTAATCTGTTATAAAAATTTTATTTTCGTCAATTTAATTTAAAAATATTGTATTTCACAAAGAATCTATAAGAAATAAAAATATATTTATAAAAATTTATAAAGAAAATATTTGTATTAATTCTAACAAATTAAAAATCTTATAATTTGGGGACAATTTATCAATAAAAATTATTATCATTTGTTTTACAATTATTAGTAAAAAAAATAAATAGTCATTTATATATTTACTTAATGATATTTCGATTCTACAGAAGACTCTTTATTTTTTTTAATTATTTATTATTGTTAAGTATATTGAAAAAATTTTTATGATATAAATTTCATTTTTTAATCAATTATTATGATTTACAACGGAATATTAATAAGTGAATGAAAAATTAAAATTAATATTTAAAAATAATATAGACAGTATTTAGTGTTGAATAGTATAAGTAAATATAAATATATAAGTCTTTTAATATAAAGCAAGGTATAAATAAAGTGTCATTCATTTAGCGCATACATATCAAAGAATTGATAATAATATTTACTTTGCTTTAATATTTTATTTAAAGAAGTCTTTCTTTAAAAAAATGAGTTACTTCGGTAAGTAGTTAGCCAATATTGAAGTAGATTAAAAGCATCAAATTATTCCTTATCAATGTTTGATCGTAATATTATTATAAATCAATATAAACGAAAAATAAGAGTATAATGACAAAATTTGGGGTCATATAGCTTCAAAACAGAAATAGAATGTATACATTACATTTAGAAAAAATCATTTACATAAAACAAAAATGATTAAATCAATTCAATATTTCAATCAAATTATAGTTCATGGTATGTGATTGATATTATATTAATAGTATACAATTAATGGTACGAACTAATGGTTAAAATTTGAATATATATTATTACTTTCCTTTAACAAATGTAGTCGAAAGTTATAGATATATTTGAAAAATAAAATTTTCCTTAATGATTTATAATAAAACAGAGGATAGTATTTGAAATAATTAAAATAATTTTTTTTATTAAAAACAAACAGATGACTATTAATAAAACTCTACTTCCTTTTGATCACATTGAGTTTAATTCATCACTTAATGTAAATAAATTATTATTTATTTCGAAATTAAAATCTTACTTCGATTCTATACTATAGTGTTAAGTGAGCTAGAAAGACAAATTAACAAAAAAAATAGTAAAGCATTTTACATTTCTTTTCAGTTTTGTAAAGCCTGCTTTTCTCGATGACATCCGTGACACTTTCCGTAAATAAGATAATAGGAATAGTCATTAATAGTTTCTTTTATGAAATTTATAATAATGTAAAGTGAAATTTGAGTTTAAATGTATTGCATACAAATGTATAGATTCAAGTCCTGATTATGTTTAATAGGATCACTCATGAAAACACTCACGGCATTAGAAAATGATTTAGATATGATTTTTGTAAAAAAAAACGGAAAATTCAATCATTAAGAAAATCACTCTTGATTTCCACTCAATTGAAGCAATTAGCTGTATTATCAAACCTTCCTTCATCTTTTTGCTAATTCAATATTAAGTATTCTTTTTATTATTATTAATATTTATTTATTTGTACCAAATAAATACAATATTTATATAATATGTTGTTATTTCAATAATAATAAACAATGATTTTACGTATAATAAATTATTTATGACTAATATGCTGTTATATACAGCGATCGCTGTCTTCCAGATTATTTAATTTGTTTTTTTTTAATAAAAATTTTAATTTTTGCGTGTGAGAATTTAGTTAGTTACGGGAATAAATTCTAGATAAATAATTAAATAATAGTTATGGGAGAACAAATTCTTTTATATTAATTTTACAGTTTTATTTATATACAGAAAATGGGTAGAATTAAAAAGTGTACATTCAATTATTTTATGATATTTTTATATTTATGTGCATGGGTATGGGCAAGGAATTAGGTATGTCATAAAAATAAGGGATATTTGGTTCTTTTAATTGATTTACATATGAATATATTCAATTATTAAAATTTTAAACGTTTTTAGGATTAATTTCAAAGACGTTTAATTTATGTGTTTTATTTTATTTATATAATTATCTATTAGTTTTTGTGTGTAATGTCTATTTACTGAGGAGTTTTTATTTATTTATTACCTTTTTCTTATTTTTATTCATTTATTTTATTTCTTATATCATTATTATGTTAATCACCAATATTTTTTCGTATTTTTTCGATCTTTCCCTTTTTGTGATATATCCATATTGTATCTCCATAATAAATTATTACTTATGCCGTTTAAATTTGCTTCGTAAGCTATTTTTTTTGTATATAATTGGGATGTTATTTTTATCTTCTAGATATTGTTTACTGTCTAGAGATGTCGTTGTTTCTGGAGAAATAAAATATGTTTTTAAACATTTTGAGAAATATTTTAGGGTTTGGGTATATGGTATTGGAAATTAAACTATTTTTTTTATATGGCGTAATTTTACATAATAATTTCTATATAATTTTAATACATGGCAATCTCTTCTTTGCATAATTACTTTGTTGTACATTATTTTATGTTTTACATATTTTTTATAATAGCTTGTTTTGGTTCTGTACAAACTAAGGCAGGCTCTTTTACATTTTCTCTCGAAAATTCTTATTTTTCCCATTTGGTATGGTGTTAGATGGTACCAGATGGGTAACCGTATGTTAGGATTAATCTGATAAGTCCTTGTTAATATAATACTTTTATTCTACCGTTTAAATACTTTGAATAAAATAATTTGTGGAATCCCTAAAATGCTTATTTTACTTTTTCAAAATGAATTTTTTTATGATAATTATATTTTAATTTTGTGTGTAAATGTAATCCTAAATATCTGACGTTTTGTTTGTGAGGAATTGCCTGTTTCTTAGTGGAACTGCCCATTGTACGAAAATTGTTACAGATTTTTCTTTCGATTACACTTATTTGGGATAAGTTATTTCGAAATAAAATAGTTTCACAATTATTTATGTGAATTCTAGGTTTGATTCGTTTTTTCTTTCTATTGTATTAAATTTCTCATCCGTGATCATGTTTCATATTAATTTTATTAAATATTTAGGAAATCTTTCCTTTAATATTTTATAAATTATTTTTTCGCTTCAAGTGGTGTCGAATGCTTTTTCTATGTCGATTAAGCAAGCTGCTACTCTTTGGTTATCGTTTACTAGCCAGAATATAAACAATGTTAATTTATTAATTGCATGTATTATCGATTGTTTATGTTTAAATCTGAATTTGTTTTCCGGTATTACGTTATGTTTATTGGAATATTTTATTAAGTTTTGTTTAATTATATTTTCATATATTTTACCAATTTCTGGTAGAAAGTTGATAGGTCAAAAAATAGATAGCGTTGTATTATTTTTATTTTGCTTATGGATCGATAATACTTAGGTTTTTTTTATTTTTTCGGAAAGTAAGTGTTATGTAATGCATTTTAAATATTATTGTGTAATAATATTTGATTTTTTTGACAGTATGTTTCAGTACTAAATTTAGTATATTGTCAAATCCTGATGTTTTTTTATAGTTTAATTTAGTGAAAATATTAATTGTTTGAGTGCCATTAGTAAAATAATCAATTTCTTTATCTGGTTGTTTTGGATTATCCGATGTGTTATCTAACTAGAAAGCTGTTTTTGTAATATTCATAATATTTACTATTTCTTCTTTTAAATTATTAGTTTCTTCCATAATAATATTTTGTTTATATACTTCAGAAAATTTAATCCTAGTAAATTGAGTTTATCTTTGGTGTTTGTTATTATATAGTTATTATTGTTGTCTTTATTTATGTTTGTTACGTCTATACCTGCTTTCCTTGGTGTTGCGATATCTTCATATGGTATTTTTAATAAAAGTATACTCATATTTTCTTTTGTTTTAAAAAATGGCTTAATTTTGGGAACCATTATTGTTGGTTTATTTTTTGGATGTTTTTTTATTTTTTTACTCCAGAAATTATTACTGATTCTGAAAATTTATGTTGGAGATGTTTTTTTATTTGAACGAGTAAGTATTTATAAAATTTTAATTCTTATTTTTTACTACCGTTGTAATTTTTTTGCGTTCTATTTAATAATGACAATATATAGCTTTTATTCTTTTGTAATTTTATGATATCTTTGTTTGTGTAACATTCATAAGAGTTTTTTCGTTATTCTAGGTATTAACGTGTTTATGGTGTGATTTATGTGATTCTCTAATTTATCGACATAATTTGTTAAGTTTTTGTTGTTTTGTATGTTTAGTTGGCAGTTTTTCGTTAATAAGTTTTTTAATATATTCCTGTTCATTCTTTTAAAATTAAATTTATAGTTTACATTATCAAATTCGTTATTAGTTAGATTTTCTATTGTTAATTTGACTTCTATAAGTAAAACACTATGGTCGCTGACATATTCTTGTATTAATAGAAGTAGTACAGAAGTAACTGGATAACTGAATTATTTGGTTTTTGTGATGCATTGTGATACATTATTTGGTTTTGTGTATGCAGAATGGTTAGAATATATAAATATGCGAAAATAGGTGTGAGAATGTAATTAAAGATTAAGAAGCATTATTATTTTTATCGTCAAAATTAAAAATCGTATCTAGTTTTAAAAGGACATCAATATTTTAATTAATATTGAATAATTAAATATCTGTTGAAGCATTTCGTTGCTTGCATATTATCTTGACAACGCCTATACTTAAATATTGTTTTACTAGTTATAAAATTCTTTATGTAGATTTTAATTTTTCCATTAAAAAAATTTAAAACGTATCGTATATTCATATTTTTTTATTTAAGCTAGATATTTTTACATATTCTTTTTTATTTAAATATAAAATTTAGTTATTCGTCTGACTCAATTGTTCGACTACAAACAATTACAATTATTATTATTTAATGCTTCTGTTTTTAGTCTTTTTGTTTATTTTACATCTTATTTAATTTTATTAGATTTGGGTAAAAATTGTAAGTGAAAATTGTAAGCTTGTGTTTCATTCGTGTTCAGTTGAATTAAATTATGATTTTTTTTTATTAGCTTTTTTTTAACGATGTATAATTAACTAGTATCATTGTCGCACTATGATAATAGAGATTTTTTGTTTGTTATTTTATTTATTTATAAATTCTTGTTCTTTTATAATAGGTATTGTTTTAGATAATTTATTGATGAATACACTATATATATTTTTACTTGTGACATTTTTAATGTTACTTATTTAATTTTATTTATTTTACACTGTACTAATATTCTTTATTCTTTGTGGAGACATAAAGAGTTTTGGTTGCGCCAACAGCTTTCAAATGTTTAGGGTTCTACGGTCAGTAGTAAACTACATACTAATAATATATGCACGCACATGTGTTGCGTATAATTCGTTATAAATGGTTTTTTCTTTTCTCCCAAAATGTGGACATTTGTTGTATTATAAATAATTTTTATGCTCAACATGTTAGATAATAATTATTACCTTCATCTCAACGTAATTATTATTTTATTATTATTGTTACTATTAAATGGGCTCATAAGAATTATATAATAATTACTTGGAAAATTTACCTTTTTATATTTATATAGAATGTGTTTTCATGCATATTTAAAATTGGAAATAAAAGTAATTTTTTATTATTTTGGGTGCAATTTTTTATTTTAATTCAAGTTTATGATAGCGATAAAATGAAACTAAGAAATGCATTTAATTAATCTTATTAGTATATGAAATTTTTTAACTCTAAAAATTTATATGTATATATATGTTTGAAATATTAATTATGTATTTAAAGGTATGAAATAACGATTAATATAAATAATTTAGTTTAAATAAATTTTAAATACTTTAATTGATGTTTTATTAACTTTAGGAATTTATAAATACATAACAAATTTCTTAAAAAACTTATAAATAGTTAATAGAGAATTTATATAAATTTATATTTTTTAGTAACGTTGCATTTCTTTAAATTTTGCTATTAACATTTATAAAATTAAAAAAAATATAAAAATTATATTAATGAATGTGTAAAATAGATCAAAGTTTTATGCCATAAACGAATTATACATATAAGAATTATGCTATATAGCTATGCTGTAAAAATGGGTATATTATAATGTAAACATTTTTTGTTAGAATATTTTCATTATTATTTTAATTTGAAGTTACAATGTTAAAAGGAAATGAGATGCGAATGAAATTTTAACGAACAGAAAAATACATTATTTCTATTTATTTTATTAAATTTATTTATCAAACCATTTTTAAATTTAAGAATATTCATAAATTTTGTATACTCAAACTTTCGTAGCATAAAATATGTATAATTATAGTACATTAATGCTGAAATAAATATTTTTTCTACGTGATATTTCTAATTACAGTTCAAACATTTACAAGTTATAAGATTTCGTTTTAATAATAGCAATGACGCATCTATATGTATAATATAAATTATACTTAAATATTAATAGGAAAGATTATAAACTAAATTATATTTCTTATTATTTTGCATCTAAATTGTATTTATTTATTATAAATGAAGTGAAAAAAGAAAAAATATATTATATATTTGAGTAAGTATATAATTTTATTGTAAAGATATTTACATAATACTAATTAATATTTACAGTGAAAAAAATTCTGTAAACGTAATTATAGTACATGATTAAAAGAATTATATATATATTAGTAAATTAATTTTTTAACTATATAATACAAGGTTCGTTATTATTAAAAAAAATTATTATTTATTGTCAATGATATGTCATTAGATTCAAATATACAATATGAAAAATAAAAAATTTCAATAATAATAATATCTCAATATTGCATATTTATTGTAGATTTTTCTTATATATAGGTGAATTAAACATAAATAATATTAAAAATTTGAAGAATATTCAACTCACAATGAACATTAATTTTATTCATCATTTCTAGGTGTCAACTGAAGCAATGGAGGCAGGATCTGCCCTCAACTTCTATAATTATAACATTTCACAATGAAGCTCGATCCACACTCTTACGAACAGTAGTTAGGTAAGCTCTAGTTATTTAAAGCCATTATTAATGAAACCAAAAAAAATTTATTGATTCAATCAATTTCAATCAAATATACAGTATAATTTTAGTGAATCTTTTAAAATTAAATAATTTCAATATCCTTTATATTTTTCCTTCCATAACATTCCTTACATAACATATATATATTTAAATAAAAATTACCATTGTACTTTAAAAATACTTATCGAACAATCTGGATTATAATATTTGATTTATTTAATTTACACGAACTGAGATACATAACTTAAATATATGAATAAATAAATTTTTATCAGAAATACAATACATGAAAAACTCAGTCAAGAAACACCGAATCGCTAGGGAGCCGAAACATCAGAAAGAAAACATCCATATGTCCTTGTAACCACAAGAATTTTTTCATCGCCATTCTTTCATTTATTGAGAACCAATTTCGAAGACTGATACTACGCTAGTACCGCATTACAACCTCTGGGAGTGTTTAATAACTACTAACTTAAATAAGTGTGCATTTTCCACCACTCTTGCTGACTCAGTAATATGTGCCACAATTCGTACAATTCAACGTCTATTGTTTATTTATAACGGACTATAAGATAATCCTTGATAACTTACATTTACTTTATGTTCTTATACTGTTCGTTCATTTATTTAATAAGATCTTCTATTTCCGCAATTTTTTTCAATAAAAAACTTCACGAGTTTTATTTTGCAAATTATACAATCGTCGTCATTTGTAAAATTTTTACACGAGTGTTTAAGTAATTCAATATTGAACTTCAATATTGTATCTTTACAAGTATATTGTTTTTTTAAATAATAAGCTTTAATTACCAAAACTATAAAAACTTTATTCTATCTTATGGTAAATTATTTTATTCTCATACTAACGCAATTTCATACATTAATAGGTTTTATGTTTTGAATATAATCATAGTAATAAAATTTTTCATTTAACCTAAATAATTTCACTTCAAATTGAAAAAAAATCTTTCTTGTGTTCAGTTCTCATGGGAACTTTATCTCATAGAATAATTTTACAGTTTTAATTTGTTAAATTATTCTAAAATTTTACTGAAAAAAATGAGCTTTACTATATGTATGTACATATATATATATCATTTAATTATTATAAAACATGATTATTTTTGGCTAGGCCACACAAATAGGAAATCTTTTCAAGTATTTTAAAAGACTCAATGTCAAATTTAATTTTCCACGCAGCTAAAGTTTTGAAAAAACAAAAAAATTAATGTTGATTTAATATAAAAAAATAACTAATTCAACTTTATAACTGTGATGATATTCTTCTTTTTTTCCTTCTAGATATAGATATATCTTTATATATAAAGATATATATGTGTGTATGTTTGCTCAAATAAATTATAATTTAAAAAATGAAAATATAAAAGCATTTTATTAATTTATATCATAAACAAATCACATTCATAACAAATAAATAAACTATAATTGTAATAAAAGTAAATTAATAGTTAAATTTATTATAAAATCTAAATTAAAACTAATTTATAATATTGCTTGTTATTTTTACCATACAGATTTTATTATTTTATTTTTAACTTTTTAACATAATTCTTTATATTATCTGTTTAAAAGCCTGGTTTTTGATTAATGTATAATGATTACCTTTAGGATATAGTTACATTATAATTTTTTTCTAAACATTAAAAATAATATATTAGTCAATTTTATCAATGAATATAATATTGAAATAATTAAGATTAATAATAATAAAACGCTTTTTTAATTTTAATTTAAAATTTTTATTTTACCATTATATGCTTTTTTATTTTAAGGACTATAGATTCTAAGTATGCGAATTCGTGTACTTTCTTCCACACTGCAAGTTTTAGGGAAAAGAAGATATATCGAGTTCATAAAAATGTCATACGCGACCTCAATTGTTGTTATTTATTTCTGATCCACTGAAACAGCACTTCCATAGCCTCTTTAACACCTTCTAATTTTGATGTTGATAAACCAAAATATTCATATTTTTTAATAATTGTGACAGTTAGTTTATAAAAACTTCCGGCAGAAGAAAAATACTGTTTTCTATGATCCAAACCAAAATTATGGGCAAGGCGCGAGTTCTATTTAGAAATCAAGTATTCGCAAAAACAATGCTTTAAATACATATTTAATGGAAACATCTTCAGTGAAGCGATCGCATCGTCAATGGCAGTTAGAATTATCATCTTCTAAACTCTCTATGAAAATTACAAATAATTTACATGATATAATCACAGTTGAATATCGAGCCGCATGTGTAAATTTATTAAAAATTAAGCCCTAAATGTTTTTATCATAAGTTAAAAAAGATATAGCATAAATATATAGTATAAATTTTATAATCACAGTAAAAGGTCCGGACATTGAGTCTCATTGTCGATTTAAATTGCATATAAATAATAACAATAATAAATCATTTAAAAATTGTTTATATCGAAATTCTAAAATGAAAATATTGATTTATAGGTATAATTATAGTACATTAATGCTGAAATAAATATTTTTTCTACGTGATATTTCTAATTACAGTTCAAACATTTACAAGTTATAAGATTTCGTTTTAATAATAGCAATGACGCATCTATATGTATAATATAAATTATACTTAAATATTAATAGGAAAGATTATAAACTAAATTATATTTCTTATTATTTTGCATCTAAATTGTATTTATTTATTATAAATGAAGTGAAAAAAGAAAAAATATATTATATATTTGAGTAAATATATAATTTTATTGTAAAGATACTTACATGAATAATATTATTTTATGTTTGTTAAATTCCTACTACAGGTTTTATTTTGATGAAATATACTGTAAGCTTATGAAATGAATATTTAACTTAAGCATTCAATTTTTTTAACGTATATTAAAAAATTTAAACATGATCGAGAAAGTCATTTCAAATAGTTTAAACCAAACTTTTCAATAAACATATGATTTTTCATTTAATTTATATATAATCAAATTAAATATAGTATAATATATAATATAAATATTTTTTTATTTTAAATTCTATTATTTATATGAAATTTTTTAAAATATTATATTAAATTAAAACGGTATTAAAAAATTTGTATTAAAATAATCTTAAATTTTTTTATTAAATAATGACAAATTTAGAAATAAATAAATCAAAATCCAATAATTAAATAAAAAATTTAATCACAGTTAATATTATAATATTTTGAAAATTTATCAGTTTATTGTTATATCAGTATATGCAAATACAAATGAAGATTGTGTCAACTAGGCCAGTTTGTTATCTCGATCCGACGAATGATGTTGGTGAGAATTAATGTACGCTCTCTTAAATAATTTTTTGCGAATAATTCGCATAATGATTGCGAGTTCTATTATTGATAACTAAATATAATCATGTTAGTTTATCATATGAGCGCATTAAAAAAAGAATCACATTTTAATTTATTAACTATTCTATTATTAATTTTATTCAAAGTATCTTCATCTAAAATTATATATGTAAATTAATATTCATGAATATTTATCGTTTTATTCGTATGTGTATATAACTAGAAATATGTATATATATACATTTAGATATATATGAGTTATATTTATTAAATATATGATTTCAAGCATTTATATAATTTATTTTATAAACAAAATTATTGTTCAATTTGTTTCTTCAAAATATTAAATGTAATATCATTAGTTCTAATAAAAATGTTATAATTACAAAAAAAATTAATAATGAAGTTAACATATTATGAAATATTATCGCTACAATACACAGTTCACCAGTAGTATTCATAATTAAAAATTTGAATTTACTGGACGTAAATTATTAAAATTTATGTAAAAGTAGATATATATATAAAAGAATTTTATAAGAAACTAAAATAAAAATTTTAATTCATGAACGATAAACTAATATTTTATACTTTTTAAAACAACTTTAGGGAGGGATGAATATAAACAATTTTAAACAATTATTGTTTTCTTTTATTTTAATTACAGATGAAAAATATTTATTTGATATAATTTTTCTTCAAAGCTTTATTTTTAAATAGCTATCAAGAAAAATATAAATTATTTGCTTTAAATTTGAGCAGGAAATATTTAATATAGGTAGTAATATTAATAATGAAATGATCATTAGCAATATTTTATCTACAAGAAAATGTCAAATGATTCAAATTAAATTAAATTAAAAGATATTAAAAAATAACTTTAAGTTTAGAAAATGTGACGTATTTTATATCATAGCATTGAACATTATATTTTCATATTATGTAATTAAATTAGACTATAATTTATTTAAATTAAAATATTATTTTAAATATATATTTTTAGTCTCTTTTATTCGAATAAAAGCAACATCACATTTATATTTATTATATAACTTAATATGCTATTATTTTTATTTACTTAAAATAGAAGCGATTAGAATTTATTAATTTTTATTTACTATTAAGAAAATTTAATGTATTTTTAAATTATTTTTGCTATTTTTAAATTATTATTATTATTTTTGTTATTTTTAAATTATTTTTAAATATTTTGGCTAAATCATTATAATTTATGATAATTTTTATTTAAAAAATAATAAATTTAAGCATTGTAAAATTTATAATTTAATTGAAACTTGAAGAGTTCAATTTACATATTAAAGATTCCATTTGAACATTGATACATTAAAATTAAAGCTATTATAATCTTATATTTTATTAGAACTAAATGAATATCAGTATATTGAATTGAGTTTACAGTTTTCAATTCTACCCATTATCTGTATGTACATAAAACTGGAAAATTTTTATAAAAAAATTTGTTCGCCCGTAACCAATTCTCACACACAAAAAAAACATCTTAATAAAAAAGAAAACAAAATGAATAATCTGTAAGACTGAGATCGCTGTATATAACAGCATATTAGTCATAAATAATTATTATATGTAAAATCATTTTTTATTATGATTGAAAAAAAGACATAATGTATAAATATTGTATTTATTGGGTACAAAAAATAAACATTAATAAATAAAATTGATATATTGAATTTTAATATTTATTTCATAAAAGTTATTTACTTGAAAATAATTGAATTAATTATATTCTAAATTTAAACATTACATAATTTGTGTATTAAAATTTTTAATCTTTTATAAGTATAGTATTTAAATGATAAAAAGCTAAAATTATAATCCTTGATATGAATATATATAATATAAAATATATATTATTATAAAACGAAGAAAATAAACATTTTTTAAATACAACGCTGTGATAAAAAATAAGAACATAATAATGATTGCGCAATTGTGAATTTCTAAAAACACGTGTGCAAATGATTGCAAACCATCATGTGAAACTAATAGTAACA
This sequence comes from Dolichoris vasculosae, assembly GCA_018907195.1. Taxonomy (NCBI): domain Eukaryota; kingdom Metazoa; phylum Arthropoda; class Insecta; order Hymenoptera; family Agaonidae; genus Dolichoris; species Dolichoris vasculosae. Next base: position 62,569 of record JACCHY010000046.1, on the reverse strand, counting down.
TAAACAATAACAGAATTCGTATCGACAAGTTTAACTTGCGTAATGTTAGATTGAATCCATCAATCTTATTTAAGGCTTTTTAAATTAAAATAAAATGAATTCTAAGGATACTAATTGTTTGCAATTTAAACAATTTATTAAAAGAAAAATTATGAACATTATCAATAGAGATTCGAGCAATACAAAAATTGAATTAGAAGTAGTACAAATTTTAAACAAAACAAGTAAGTATATATATAAACATTTGTTTGTTTTTAATTAGATCTATTCAAATTGTAAGTATAAAATTTTATATATAGACTATTCCTTGAATATTGTCAATAGATATAAAGAAAATATTATACATATTAGTGCAGCAAACAATTGTTTGGAGATATTAAAATGTATTTTACAAAAACATAATAAGAGTTGTTTAGAACGAAAAAATGCTTTTGGTTGGACACCACTAATGCAAGCAGTTAGAAATGAAAATACTGACATGGTTAAATTCCTGCTAAATCTTGGTGTTACAGTTAGTGACTTTTCATTTTTAGGTAATTAAATAAATACATTATAAATTTTATTTTCATCTATGTATTATTAAATATAAATTTTATACATTTAGGGATGTCTGTTTTGAGTCTTGCAAGTGCAATCAGTAATGATATGTTTGATATACTTTATAATAGTTGTCCATCAGCTTTAGAATATGCTTTTTATGATGACATTAATCCATTATGTGTGGCAGCTTTAAAAAACGATAAAGAATTATTTTTTAAATTAATTCACCTTAATTTAGATGTTCGTAAAGCAAGTAAGTCTATTAATAATTCTAAAATAAAAATTTTATAAGCAAATTAAATTTCAAATAAATATATATACTAATCTATAAACTTAAATAAATATTTTAATATCTATTGAAGATGCTTTTACACACACAATGATGAAACGATCAACTGAATCAGATATAGTTGCTCTAGCTAAATTGCATCTAAATTCAGAAGATTATTGGAATGACCTTACTGATATTGAAGATTTATTGAAAGACGATGAAAATACTAACAACTTGAATAATATTGACACTACGAATATTTATTCTAATGATGAAGATTCAACATCTCGTTATATCCCAAAAATTTATGTAGAACTTTCTCCATCCTCAATGACTAAAAATATTTCCAATAATAAAAATTTTTATTTGAATTTACAACCAAGAAAAACGATTTGTAAATTAAAGAATCCTATATCACCTACTTTGTCATACTTTGATGAAACTAAGTTACCAATATCTCCAAATACTTTTATTTTAGAAGATAGTAAAAATAATAAATGCACAAAACCTGTATCAAATATAAATAAGAAAGTAAATAATACAAAAGAATATAAAAGTGAATCTTCTTTAATTAGAATACAAGATTCAGTATCTTCATTAGTATTACAGAGGTAATTAAAATTTCGATTCGTATATAAGTATAATAAATCAAAATATTTTAGTATATTATTTACAGATGTCAAAAAAAACGTCCACCAAATTTAAAACTTAAAAATTTTAGCAATAATTCAAATACTACTTTGAGTTTTACGCCTCAATTCAGTCCAACTAAGTCACCCAATTTGCCTCATGATATAAGCGAGGATAATATATTTGATGAAACAACTCCTACACCACCAAAATATAAAATTCCTCCACGAGGAATAATGCTAGATCCAAGTACTACTAATTTAATGTTTTTATTACAGCAATTTGGATTAAAAAGATATATTTCTGTATTTGTTGAACAAGAAGTAATTACTACTACTAAATTCATATTCTAAAAAATTATTTTAAATTAATTAGCAACCATATTTATTATAAATAATTTTATTTTTAGGTAGACTTGGATTTATTTTTAACTCTAACTGATAAAGACCTAATAGAAATAGGAATTGATTGTAAATCAGAAAGATTACTTTTATTATCTGTTATTAATGAATGTAAAGGAAGTGAAACATAATTTTTTATATTGTTATATCACATATATAACCAATACTATTTATTTTATTTAATAATAATTTATAGAATATTTATAAGTCTTATTCATAATAAGTCAATAAATATTCTTTAAAAACTTATATATTCATTTAATTCCGTAATAATAATAAATGTTATTTTTTAATGTTTATATATATAAGAAAAATTATATATAAATTCTCTAAATTATATAAAATAAGTAAATTATTCTACTTTTAGATTTTATAATAATATTCTTATATAATATATTTTATAATTCTAAAAATTGATATTTATTATTTTGTATCATATTTATAATTTTTAATTTTAAAATTATAAATTGTTAATCAAATGTTAGTGCTTCTGTACATGCTAGTTTATAACTTTCATAATTACCAGAATTAGACTCATTCGAAGATTGCGAAAGAATACTTATGGAATCTTTATCGTGTTTTAATTCTAAATTTAAATTTAATTCATTTGATTTTTGTTTAGTATTTAAATAAAAGGTATTAAATTTATTTTTCTGCGATATATTTATGTCTGGTATTTCAGATATATAATGTGTAAACAATATAGAAGGTGAATGCTGTGATTTATTACTTGAGGCATATATATTTTCTAATCTATTATTTGAGGTAAACATAGGAATTGAAGATTGTGTTTGATATTTTACATTACTATTTAAGATATGTTCTTGAAAATCTTGTTTGAATTTACTAGTTTTATGTAACAATTTTTTTTTGTATATATCAAATAAGGAAAAAGAATATTTTTCTTTGTATACATTTTTCTCTTCACTATTGAAAATGGATTTAATAGATTCATATAACTTTGGTTTTTGTTTCTTAATTTTTAATTCATTGTTTGAGGTAAATACAGTTATTGAAGATTTACTTGTTTTTAATAATTTTTTATTTATCAGCCCTTCAATTTGTGACAATGATTGTGTTTTATTAATTAAAACCTTATTTTTATAGAAATTATTTTTATTAAGATTTTTATCAATACATTTGTATTCTGATTTTTGTATGTTTGTTTTTTTTAATTGATCTTTTGAATGAATTTTAAAAAATGAAGGTTCTGATGTACAAATCGTTTTATTATTTTGATAATGAAACTCATATTTATTTTTCTGATGTTTATATTGTAATTTATAACTGGAATTAAGATGAGATAGCGAAGATTGTAAATGATTCAATATATACAGTTCTCTTTCATTAAAATTAATGTTGTTGAATTCACATTTATTCAAATACAAAGCTCCTGCTTTTACATTTATCATAGATTTTGAAGATCCTAGTTTATATAAGTGTATTTGATCCTTACTATATTTGTTACACCGAAAATTTGAATTTGAAAGATTTGGTAAGTTTTCTTGTAAATATCTATTTTTTTTTTTTTTAGATTTATTTAATAAAAAAGGTGAACATTGTAAAGAACTACATAAATTATCATTGGTATTAAAATTATGTTCAGAAACATTTTCATCAAACTTTGGAACTTCAAGTTCTTGAAATTCAGTTCTTTTTTGTGATGTTTCAGTCAAATCAAGAAAATTTTGATAAAAATAATTAGTTTCTAAATTTTGAGATAATTTTTTTGCTGATTTTAATGATACAGATTGATATGTAGTATTATTTTTATTATAAAATATTGTTTCAATATTATCATCATTTTGTTGATGCATGTTATATAAATCAAATCTAGAGAGTAACAATCTTATTTGATCATGTGATTCGACTTGGTTGTATTCTAGTTTAAATGTATTACTGTAATTTGATTTCTCATTTTCTAATATAGAGCTACTAGACATTGTTGATTGTATGTTTTTGCAAACTGAATTCGAATTTAATGCAGAAAAAGATGTCCAAGTAGTTGTTGAATTAAATAAATTTTGAGCATTATTAGGTTTATTAAGTTGTTCAGAATTTAAATTGTGTTCTAGTTTTAAAGGTGCATAATTAAATTCATAAGCATTTCTAATTTTTATGTCAGTTAAATCAAAACATACATTTTCAACATTTTTTATTATTGGTTTTTTAATTGATAAATGATTGGAATAAGTGCTGTTTAAGTAATCTGCAGTAGAAGAACATTTACGATTTAATGGATACAGATTTTCAATTTCTTTACGAAAAGCAGAGGCTTGGTAATTTGAATACATTGAAGGAAGATCATAATAAGAACAAATATCGTCTATATTAATAATATCAGTTTTCTTGTCTAATATTGATTGATTCTCTACAAATTTTTTATTATAATTTTCTTTTATATTCGATTTTTGCTCTTTACCATTCAATATTTTTAGTATATATTGAGTTTTGGTTCCTGTCATAGATGTTTTCTTGAATTTTTTATTTTCCATTATAGAAAAAACTTTTTGAGAATGAATTTTCATCGATGCAGACATTTTATCAAGCCTTCTAAATGTTAATAAAGAGGACAAATTCATCTTTTCATTTGCTGGTTTTATTATATAATTAGTAGAGGTTTTAAAAAAATGACCTTTTGATTGGCATTCATTTTGTTCTTCCTATAAGTGTTTATTACAATTTCAATGAAGTTTTAAATGAAAATTCTTACATAAATTTAAATTATATACAAAATATTATATATTATTATTTAAATTATATACAAAATTTGAAAAAATATACAAAACAATAAAATTTTTTTATTGATAATAACTTACATGATTATTATTTTTTCTATTTAATATGCAAGAATATTCTATGTTTAGTTTCGGGAATAGGTTACCAATTTTTATGACATCACCACATATTGAATGTACATTAATAGATAAATCCTTAATAAATTCAGAAGCTATTTTATTTGTATTTTCACACATAAGAAATTCAGGGATTTTAAATAAGACACATACTTCTGGATATATATATTGCTGATTTAGATTTCTTGGAAATATTACTTCATAAAAAAGCATTCCTTCGTCATTTTTTGGTAGACGATAAGAATACTATAATGATGAAAAATTAAGATAATTATTTATGTTAGAATCTTACAATTTGATAAAAGAATTAAATTCATTATATACCATATTTTTCCAATATCTACGAAGATCATTATAATTTTCAAAAGGACAATTTCCTGGCAATGTTTTTGAAACTGAAATAATTCTTGCTTTAGTTAGCCTAGTAATTAAATTGTAAAGTATATTAATAATTTTTTTAATTAATTATAATACCACATATTTAAGTTATATCATAATATTTACTTTGGTAATACATAAACCCAAATTGATTGAAATAATGACAAATTGAATGAATTGATGGTGCGACTAGAATTTTTTATAGAATCATCTAATAAGCTTGAAGCTAAGGATAAACATTCTAGATTGAAAGGAAATAAATTAATTTTCAGTGGTTTTACTTCAAGTCTTGTTTGATTATCTACAACAAATTTATACTATTTTTAATGTTCAAATGATTAGTAAAATGTTTGATCAGTATATTTTTAGGTTAAGACATGTTATATCAAGAAAAATTAAATTAAATTAAAATAATTTAATAAACGATAAAAATAGTAAAAATTAATAATAAATACTTGAATAATAATTATATTAAAAGTATTAAATGATATTTACCTTTAAATAAAATTTTCCATTTTACAGCATCAATATTGCATGGCAAAGACAGAAAATTAAAACCATGAAGATAAAATGATGTTCCAACTAAATTCCAAAGAGGAGCAAGTTTAAATGTAAACATATATTTTAAACAAGCTTCATATATTTTTAAATGAACTGGTTCTGGATTAGTAAACTATAAACATAAAAAATTTACTATAAAAACATTGTAATTTTTGTATCATTTATGAAATTGACATAAATAAAATTAAAAATGTATCAATTACATATTTAATAATTATTATATATTACACTATAATAATTAAAAATGCATGTGTTATCCGTACTTGTATTTTTAAATTTGAAAGATATTCTTGTAATTTTCCTGTAGAATAAAATTTTTTGCTGATAATAACATGAATCAAATTTCCTTCATTTTGAATTGATGGTGAAGCAATACAACATCTTACAGAATATATTATTAATCTATAAAATTTTATATTGATATTTCTTTTCAGCAAAATAAAAAAATTTCGAAAATTGTAATTTTGATTTTTACCTGCATATTAAAATTTGATAATGAAACAAATTTTTTATTATAGGATTTTGTATATCTAATACATTAATTTTACAATTAATACAAAAAAGATCTTCTAGATTTGGGATCATTAAACTAACTTCTGTTTTATGAGTCATTTTTACACATAATTTGGAGATTAAATCAAAGCTGAAAAAATTTTTTAATTTAAACACAATAAAAATGAATTTTACTATTTTTAAAAAAAGTTTTCATCTAACGGTAACGTCTAGAATATTTTTAAATTATTGCTCGTATTAAAAAATTTTAAATATCAAAGAACAATCGATCAATATAAATAACGATATATTTAAATACATTTTATTTCTAAAATTATTTAAATTATTATTTTGACATTATATAACTATTTCATTTTTATTAAAATAATAAATTAATTCAATATTATTCCAAGATAAATTAATTTTTTTATAAAATTTTATTCATAAAAATGGTTAAATGCAAAAAACTAATTGTTTTTATAAGTTAAAAAAATAAAATATATTCTCTTAATGAAATTTTGCGTTGAATTAAATATTTCTAACGTTAATAACTATTTATATTATAAAAAATGAGTTAATCTTTTTAGTAAAATTTTAGATGAGTAACTTTATTTGAATAAATCAATAATTTAAAATTTTTTATTTTCATATTTTTTCCTAAATCATACATTTATATTGAAATATTTGATTTTATTTAAAAAATAATTCATTATTTTATCAATAGGATATTTATATTTTAAAAACTATTTTAAAAACACTATTTAAAATCAAATTTACAAATTTTCAATCAAGTAAAAACAATGTATTAAAACTAATTTCAGTTTCTATATTGAATTTCTTAAAAATTCATAAAAAATTAATAAAACAATTATACAAAAATAGTCAATTATTTTACATTAAAAAACTTTTATTAAATGATCTTTACAATATACTGATAATCAAATATTAGTTTAATGTTATAATCTTATAGTAAAATTATGATTTATAAAATTGTTTGTTATTAAATTTAATTATTATAAGAAAAAATGATAGTAAATCGATATATTAACAAAAATTTCAAAAAAGTAAGTACACCTTTTTATTGTAAATCATAAATTTTGTTATTTACAATTCTTAATGAATATTAAAACAATCTTAATTAAAAAAAAATTTGTGAACAATGTGATCAAATATTGCTTAAAAATCATAACTTATTACAAAAAATTCAATCGGAAAGTTTGCATTGAAAAGGTGAATTTGTATAGATTACAAAAATTATAATAAATAATTGATTATATATGCAAACTATTGCATTTAATTATCTACTTCAATACACATATTTTATTGATGAAAAGTTCAAATGATAAAATTATGAAAAACTTGTGTCCAATTCACGTGATTTTTGTTATCGTCCCTCAACTGTAAAAGGTAATTATCAAAATTAATTATAAAACCATTTATAAATTGATCAATTTTAAAAAATATATGTATACTTACTATAAGAAGCTAAATCTATTTCATCGGGTAGTTCAGTTATGTTCACATCAAATCTTTCTTGAACATCATTTAAAATTTTTGCATCACCTTCATCACTAACTAATGTAATAGCCAATCCCTAAAAAAGAAAATAAATTAATAAATAAAATATTTTCACTTTTTACTATTTTAATTTACCTTTGTACCAAAACGCCCAGCTCGAGCTACTCGATGAAGATAAGTATCAGAATTTTCTGGCATATCATAATTAAATACAATATTTACTCGTTCAATATCCATACCACGACCAAAAAGATTTGTAGCTACTAGAATACGCTGTAAATAAATATAAATTCTAAATCATTTAATACATTATCAGTAATAAAGTTAAATATATATATATAGCCTTTTAAACATTCAGTGAGAGAGTTCAAAAGAATCATTGTGATCAAAAAAACCGTTTTCCTCATTATGTTTTAACTTTTAATACATTACATTTTAATCAATAAATAATAAAAAAACCTTTTGGAAATCTTTAAATGACTGGTATCTGGTTAAGCGTTCTTCTTGTGTCATTCCTCTATGAATACCAATTGCAGGAAAATTTTGTTCTGTAAGAAGTTGTGCTAGTGCCATACACCTTTGTACAGATTTTACAAAAATTACAACCTGAAAATAATTTAGATGAATAAAATTTATAGTTTCTATTGTACATTAAAAAAACAAACATACTTGATTAAATTCAAGTACATCAAGAAGTTCGAATAGCTTTTTATTTTTCTCATTTTCCTTAAGTTTGACATAATGTTGTTGTAATCCATGGAGTGTGAGTTTAGCTTCATCATCCACATACACCTCCATTGGCTGTGGAAATAAGGAAAAAATTTTTTTTTTTTAAGACACCCAACTTAAATCATGTTTTCTCATAGCAATGTGAATCTAAAAATTCGATCCTTTAATAGAAATGCTGATAAAAACCCATACATATTTTTTAACTTGAGATAATAGGATATTATTGAAGATTATACAATTATTTTTCTATAGTAAGAGGATTATATATTCATAATAAATCAAAATAAATTAGTTTTATAACCTTAACAATTTTTATAATATAAAAAATACAAATAGCTTAACTTTTTTTGAGCACAATTAATACCAAACCTACTCCCATCAACTATTGTTTTTACCAGTTTACTACATACTGTTTGGTGACTTCCACCTCCTAGCAGTGCCAATAACAAGAACTCTGCAGTTGACACACCTGAGGTGGCACACCCAGGAATGCTCAGCTACTTCCACTGTCTTGTCAATGGCAAGCATCTCACTCTCTCCAATTACTTGAAAATTGCTCAGCATGCATAATGTATATAGTTGACGAGGGTTGTACAAGTGCATGATCAAAACAATTTACATATTTGTTTTCAACAACCCACGTGTACTTGTATTAATATAATTCATTCTTTGAAACCAAATTTAGAGAACTTTACATTACAACATATGCCATACATCTTTCATGCCTAATTAGAAAATTCTGGAAATTCAACTAATACAAAGTAAAATATAATTTAATCAGATCTCATTAAATATTTTTTTATTTTATGAAATTAATCTGTTCCCCTATTATTCCTCTTGAATCTTCTTTCTTGATCTCTTCTTTCTTCAGGATGGTCTTGAAAAGTTCTTGATCCTACCCATGTCAATAAAAAATTTCAATATTTAAACCCGACCCAATTTATGAAATTTTCCCATTTAATTGACGGTATCTAATTTTTATCAAGATACTTTTAAGTTTTTAAAGTCTACTTAAAACAAAATAAAATTAAGATGTCTAATCTCGGCTATTTAGTATCGCGAATGGTTTAATTGATTAAATAATTTATCTTCAATAAAGGCATGAAGAGGTCGGCTTTATTAGAGAATGTATATAATTCTGATGACATCCGCAGAGGACATTCTCATTTTATTTGTATTAAACTTTGAATTAGTGACATCACAAACTGGTTTCTCTACCCTACCCCCCGGATGTTTTTAAATCGGTATTTATAGGCGAGCACGAAATTGAAGATGAAAGTGAAGACATCACATCTTACATCTTGCATGAATTTTTTGCAGACTGGACGAATCTCCTTAGATAGTGTAGCGCTGAACATCATAACTTGTTTACCATGAGGAGTACTTCGGAAAATTTCTTGTACATCTTTGCGCATATCTATAATTATAATAAAACTATTATTTGTCTAATATAATTTCCACTATTTTTTTATTTAAAAAGTAAAGCTTACCGAGTTGTTCAAGCATTTTATCACATTCATCGAGAACAAAATGTTTAAGGTGTTTAAGACTTAATTTTTTGCTCTTAATAAGAGCTAAAATGCGTCCTGGTGTTCCCACAACAATGTGAGGACATGTGCTTTTTAAGACCTCTTCATCTTTTTGAATTGGTAGACCACCAAAAAATACTGATACCTGTAGACAAATTTTTATGAATTAAATTTTAATAAAAAGTAAAATATTTAACAAATTTTAAAAAATGTCATCAGTAGTGGGTAGTGGTAACTTAAGTGTCATCATCTTTGGCTTAGATAAATAAAACATCATTTCAATTATTTCAATTATAATTATTAGTTAATAAAATACAAATTTACCTTCACTTGAGGCATGTATTTACTAAACCTCTCATATTCTTTACTAATTTGAAATGCTAACTCTCTTGTATGACACATTACTAAGACATAAACCTGATTTTCAGTCAATTCTAATTGTTGGAGAGTAGCTAAAACAAATACAGCTGTTTTTCCCATACCAGATTTAGCCTGACAAAGAATATCCATACCAAGAACAGCTTGGGGAATACATTCATGTTGAACTATAAAAAAAACAAATGAAAACAATAAATATTTAATTTTTAGAAATAAGTGATCAATTATTTACATTTTATTTATCAGGATAGATATATGCAATCATAAAAATCAGTTGTCCCTATCTATATTTCTCATCAAACAATTTGAATTTTATTATCAACCAATGATGTAATAGGTGATTAAAACTATAATTACCTTCAGAAGGATGTTCAAAACCACAATCTACAATTGCACGCAAAATTTCTGGTTTCAATAAAAAATCTCTGAAACCACTACTATGAATTGAAACATATGTTCCTTTAACTTCCTTCTTAGTTGGAACAACTTCTCCATTTCCTTCTACAATTTGTTCAGACTGTTCCTCGTCTTCATAATCCAAAAGATCATCATTATCTGCCATATTTAAATTCTATTAAATGTAAATCTACTCAAAATATTAAAATCTGGAAAAATAATATATTAAAATACTTAATAAAATAATTTATAATCCTTTACTTAGTATTAAAAACATATTTATAGTTTTTATATTTATTACTACAATTTTGCAGATACAAAATATATATATATTTGTGTAAATCTTTTGATCGAATATACGGTTGAAAAATATTGTATTTTAATAAAATGTACAATACATGAAATAGTAATAAAAAATACTCTAAAAATTATATTTTCCAATATATAATGCAATTAGAAACGTTAAAATGTGGCATCGTGGCGTCATGTCTTAACAATCGAAAACTCGATAGATTTTCATCTCCCAATTTATTATAAAATAAAGCGTTAAAACATAAAAATAATAACAAAATAAAAACTTTAATGATAATGAACAAGCAACTAAACAACGTTTATGAATGGATTAAATACTTTAATACATGAAAAATATAGATTATTATAATAAAATATCTACTCACCTCCTTGACCAACTGCAATTAAACACCGCCCAACTACAAAGCCGTGTGAAAAGAAACCAAACGACGTATTTGTGATGCACACTATACATCCGTGACGCTCTGGATTTAACTACGTAAGTAAAATTAAATACAACTGAAATCAAATGTATGTCTAATCACTAAATTTTATAGGGACAAAATGATATACTCAAACTGAAAATTTTTTTTCAAAAATTAATTGTTGAATAATTTATATATTTTTTAAAAGAATGTCTTAGCAATAGCATCCAAATAATATTTATAGTTTAAATTTTGATATTACTTTTAACTTAGTAATCATTATATAACTTTATGCATGAAATCATTCGTCATATGAATTAAAAATAGAGATGTTTTTAACAAATTTTCTTGAAAGTAAAATGAAATAATTACAAATTATATATTAAATTATCATTTTACAACGATCATTTCTGTAAACTTTATGTTTTTATTTATTTATTTATTATTTACAATTTGACAATCAATTGTACTAGAATCTAGAATATAGAAAAATATTTTTGAATTCATTGTCCAATAAGAATAGGAATCACTGCTAATGTTTTTTCTTGAATCATACTAATTTTTTAAAAATATGTTTGTAAAATTTAATATTTTCCTTTATTATGATATTATGAATAAATATGATTTTTTTAATTATTCTCATTGAATTTGTATTATAAACAATAACACATAAACACAACATTGTACTAATTTCTTATCGCTGATACAATACAATATAATATCTTACAAACTTAAATAATAATAAAAATAATTTTTTAATATTAAAAAAATTTCAAAAACTGTTATTTTTTTTAAATTTTATAAGAATTGTTATTATTAAAATTAATATATTGTCAAAAATAAATAATTACATCTAATAGATATAATTAAATATTTTATTTTGTACAAATGGTTTTAATAATAATGAAACGGACTCAAATAATAACAAATAATGTATTTGTAAATTTATTAAACATTTTCTCATTAATTCAAAATTAGTGAAAAAGTAAGTTCTCACTTTTATTATATGATAATAATGTGATGAATATATTATTTGAATCTTTTAATATATATACTTAAAATGCTTTAGCATAATTCAAATAAGTACATCAATATCATTATTATAACAATGAAAGTTGCAACTTTAACTAGATTTCATATATTATGTAGATAAACAAATTAAAATAATTTTAAAGTTATATTATATTATTAAACATATTTTATTCATTAAAACAAATTTAATTATATTAAATATAATTTATTTTTTAATTATAAATATTAAATTCTCTTATTAGTTAGACAGTCAATTTACTTTAATTTTGAAGATAGTGCTTAGTTTAATATTGAAGATTGTAAAAAATTATTTTAATTTATTAAAAAAAAAAAATAATTATTACAAAGACAAGTCACTTTATTAATAGAATATTTCTCAACGTAATATTCCATTAAATCCTTAATATAATACTTCTTTAATTTCACATAAAATTTTTGCCCTTTTGTTGAAGAATGTCAGAATATTTACTCAATTTATTATCTATTTTATCCAACAATAAATAGATTTATTGTATATTTATTTTGAGACATGTTTATATAAAATTGTAGATTAGAGTTTATTTTTAAAGAAAGCCAAGATGTTTGAAATTTATAAAGTTTAATATAAAAGTTATAAAAAATTAAATATTTTATAAAGTTTATATGATGAATGTAATATAAATTATTTGAATTTATAGTAAATAGCTTAATGACACAGATAAAAACAATCATAAAAATAAATTAAGATCAAATTAAAATTTAATAATATATCGAAAAAGAAAAAGTTTTATTAAAAATTATTGTTCTGTAAAATATTGTAGAAAATAGAAAATTAAATTAGTATAACTTATTATTGCTCTAATATAATGTAAACAAATTGTCAACGTAAGATTGGTTCATTTGTTAACAAATAATTATTTTCAATTTGCAAATCTGGTGTAGCCGTGTTATAATTATTTATCGAATCAGTAACGAATATAGTAAAATTTAGACAAAGTGTATTTAATTATAAAATTTATTTATTTTTTATTTGTGTACATCCATAATTCCAATTTCATTTTAATATGTAAGTAATATTTTTTCAAATTTTCAATAAATCAATTTCTAAAATTTTGTAAAATATAAATAATATTAGTTTATTTCGGTAAATTTATATGTTTAGCATCAAATTGTTTATAAAATAAAATCTTGAAATTAATTACTTTTCAAACTTTGCGCATTTAAAAAATATTTATTTCCAGAATTTTACTATATTAAAAATACGTATAGGATACTAAATGCTATCTGAAGTTTTATAACATAAATTGTTATACAGGCTTAAATTTACCGGAAGAATTACTGGCTCCCTCTAATTTGTTTTTAGATTATTCTTTAAGATGCTTTTGAATAATTTTTTGAAAATATATACATGTATTGAATTTTAAAAATATATTTTGTATAATTTAATATTTTACTTTATTATTTAATTTATAGTATTTAAATAGTGTAATATGAAACTCCGTTTAATTTTTCTACAATCAATAAACTAATGTTTAAATCGAAACTGTTTTCTATATTAAAATTATTAAAATGAAGTGTAATGTAATTAATTATATATATCAGATTTTCATTTCAAAAGTGAATTTGTCTAATTAAAACTTAATATTAACCATAAATTTTATAATATATTCATAATTTTATAAATATTTATAAATATATAAAATTTTCTATAATTTGAAATTTTTTAAATTTTTACAAAACAATTTTTTTCTATATTACAAATCAAACTTTTTTTAAGTATAATTAAAAATTTAGAAAAATGCTTTATTCAATTATATTAATTTGAAATATAATAGTAATAAGTATTTCATAGGAATGTACAAGACATTTTTGTGAAGTTATAAGTAAATTTGATTGTTTTAAAATTTAAGACTCAATTATATTATATTATAAATATATATATATATATTTATAAAATTTTTATATGCATAGCATTGTTTTGATTATACTTGAGTGGATATTTTAATTTTAAAATTATATATTGTAACATGGAAAATAGCTACTTTTTAAAAATTATTGTTTGGAAGCTCATTTAAGAAAATAATGTCTCAATTTTAGTTATTTGACTAATTTGGTAACAGTATTTAAATGCAAATAATAAGAATTCCAAAAGAAATAGTTTCAATTTTCAGAATAAATTCCTTTATACTTTATTTTTTTAATTAATTTTTTTCTGCTATCATGTAAAATTATTATTTCAATTTAATTTATTTATATTTATTGAATATATTATATTTTATTTATTTTATTATTATTATTATTATTGAGATAACATATTTTCTCCACTGGATGGTAAAAAACTATGTATTTTATAATATGTCTTGTGTTTATCATAATATTTTAGAGTAATCAATTATATATTTTTTATAAATTAAAATGGCTTTAATAATTTTATAATTATATACTATTTTAAAAAATTTAATAATTTGATTTTCATAAATATAATCTTTAAAGATAAATTTGTGCTTAGTACGTAATTTGGTACGCCTTGTAGAGTAGAATGTAAATAAATAATTCATCAAACTAATTATTATACATATGTAAAATGTATAAAAATGTATTTCTATTTAAAAAATATATTTTACTTATCGAATGAACTTGTGATTAAATACAAGATACTAATATGATATTACTAATAACAAATCTTTATAAGCAGATTAATTGTTGAATTGTTGATATTTTTAATTCAATAAAGGTTATATTTATATCAGTTTATGATTTAACATTAACTGTGATAAAAATTATAAACTAAAGATACTTTATAAAAATTTATTTTATTAAAATGAAATATAAAGTTTTGAAATTCAATTTCTATCTTTTTTCTTTTTTTTTTTAAACTGATTTATTTTAAAGACAAAAAAATGAGCAAATTGAAAATTAAAATGAATGATTACTGTAGTTAAGGTAGGAATTAAAGGAATATTACATACGTTTACCGTATGTATAATTATGTTAGTATATAATTTTTGAAATTTTTTCATGAAATAAAAAATTTTAGGTACAATAATTGACTAAATTTGAATATTTTTCTAAAGATTAATATATAAATGTTTTATTTTATTAATTTTAATTTATTGTATCTATACATTTTTCTTAATTAACAAAATGCTATTTATATCAGTGTATATAATAAACGATATAAGTTATATTTTTACAAAATAGAAACTGATTTAAAAAGAGAGTTTTAATGATGATAAATTGAAGTTTTAAATATTATAAATAATTGAAAATATTTATTTTAAACTCATTGTTAAGAATAAATTTTAATTTACATAATATTTTGTTTTATATTTATTAAATAAATTTTATTATAATATATCACTTTAATTATTCTCTAATTATTCTCTAATTCTATAATTTTAATTCAAGAAATATATTTGATAAGTTGCTATATAGTTTGTTAGGCTGAATATGGTAGGGGAAAAAAACAATATTATAAGTGCTTAGAATTCATAAAAAATTAGATTTTATTAGAGGTCTATTAAGTATAAGTTATAAACAAAAGTAAATGTATATTTTAATAATTAATAATTATAATTAAAAGAATTTAAAATATTTTATTTATTTAAACAAAAAATTATTCAGTTACCACTATCTATTACTGATGAAATTTTTAAATATTTGTAAAAGATTTCATTTAAAAAAATTTATTTACAAATTTATGTATACGGGTATCAGTAGTTTTTGGCTGCTTACTGATTTAAAAGAATGAATTGATCTTAAAAAACACAGATGTTCATATCATTGTGGAACACTAAGTTGTATGTTGAATTTTATTAAGAGGAATTGATTCTTATTATTTTTGTTTATATCAAGTACTTGTTTTTTCATTCATGAAATTCTTAGTTTGTTTAATGTTAAATTATGTTGAATTTTAGTTATATTCAGATCATTGCAGTTTTCATTCTTGATATAATTGAATTATTTTAGTTTCGAAAATATGCAAGAATTTAATAATTTTGTATTGTATGTAATAAATCAATATATTATTTATAAGGAATTTAATCCAGGAACTTACAAATAATTTATTATAGGCTTCATTTAAATTTATTAATATTTAAATATTAAATATTTTTCTAATTTTGTTGTAAAAACTATATTTATAATATTAATTTTCATGACATTATTAGAAATTTTTAGAATAGTTATTTTTTAAATAATTATAAATATTCTTTTCATACATAATAAAGGTTTATATGGTTAATAAAATTAAGTAAATTTATCCATTTAATTAAATCCTATAATATTAACAATTTTGTTAATATTAAGTACGCATAATTTATTTTTACGTAAACCTTTAATTGAAAAAATTTTTCTAGTTTTGACATTGATAAAGAATTTTTAATATCAGCAAATAAAATTATTTCAGTATTTTATTAAATTATAATTTATTGAAAATTTAAATGTATATATTGATAATGTGATGTTATTGTTATAGCAAATCTTGATTTCTAAAAATCTTTGTTAAGAAGAGATGGTTCAATACAAATCTTCCAACATTTTGTACAATCTGATAATTTTTAAATAAACAGAAATAGCATAAATTTCCTTTAAAATTCTCCCATAAATTGAATTATAGAAATTGTTTTAAAATGAAATTAAAATCTAGAAAAACAATGTGCTAATGTTAATTTCGATTGTTTTGAGTCTTATGTTTTAATTATTTGCTTGTATCTATTTTCTGTTTTTACATTTACAATTTTTATTAATAACAATTTAAGCTTGCTTTATATTATCAATGTAAATTAATTACTTTTACTAAAAAATATATTTTTGTAGTTTATGCTTTATTAAAAGAAAATAAGATTTCATGAATATTATATTATAATTTTTTAAATTAATAAAATTAGAGACTTGTATAAAAATAGCAAATACAAGTTTATTCATAATTATACTAAATATGTATATTGTCATCGATTATATCAAAAAATTTATAAAAAAAAAATAACATAAATTTTTATTAAGATGAAGAATTTTTTATATTTCAAATAATTATTCAATAGAATTAATACTAGTTTTATACACTAATTTAATTTTTTATTCTTGTTCCCTAGATTGCTACTTGCACGACCTATTGGTACAGGTCCTCTTCCTCCTCGACCACCAAATGTACCTGCAATTATTAAATACAATTATAAATGTTATGTACTTTTAAACATCTCCAGTTTATTTTAATATTATTTACATTATTAATTTTATTTTTTTGTACTATAAATCTGCTATTAATTCTCAATTTTCAATATTTTCTTTGTATAAATTAATTATATTAATAACAAATGATTAATATTTAATAATGAATGAATCAATTTTTAATTAAAAATATATTAGTAATATTTTTATATTACTTTAAAACATGTAATAGCTAGTTTTGTTTACATGCGTATTTTACCAAAAAAATTTTTCTTTTAAATTAAAAATATGTACATGATAAAATGTAAAAGAGTGAAGTATATATTTATTTTTTTTTAATAAAATGAGTATTTTATATATTAATCTAAAAAACGAACTAAAGTTTATTAAAACAACATTACAAATTAATGAATCATAAATACTTGAAATATTTATTATATCAATAAATATCTTTATATACCTCTTCCACCTCCACGACCACCTCTTTGGTTTTGTCCACCTCTACCTTTCATTTCTCCCCGACCCCTTGATTTCATTTGAACATCCTCTTTGACCATATCGATAACTTCATCAGGTATTCGTAAATATTTAATTGTACTTCCTCTAATATAGCATTCTGGCATTCTCCAAAATTTATCACCATCCTTAATACATAATTGCAATATTTAATATTTAATTACATTACTAAATTGTTTTTAAATTAAAATATTATGTAAAGCAAATAATTAAAAAGTAATGAAGATTTTTGTATATAGAAACAGGAAAATAAATTTTTAATATAATTTTCTCAATTTATATTATATGTTCTAAATTGCATAATATAAATCAATAAGTAAATATAATATTGATTAAATTTAGTACATTTAATTGAAAATGATGTACGATTACAAATTATTAATACTAAAGTGTCAACAAAATTAAATTTTCATACATGTATTTTATAGATTTAAATTTTAATACCATCTATTTGCAACAAATTGAAATTAAAATTTTTTTAAAAATAATTTCAAACAAAAAATCAAATTTGTAAATATGTATTGTATACATTATAATTGTAAATAATCTATTGATTCATAAAGTAGAATTAAATTAAAACAAAAACGTAAAATAAAATAAAAAAGAATACAATATGATAAAAAATCTCATAATTGTATAATTAGAAAATTTGAAATGGTAAAATTTTCGAAATAAAGGTATGCAAATTTTCCCATCTTTTTCAATACCATAAAAGAGTAATTAAATGTAATTTAAGATCTCAAGTTACTTAACACTGACTAATGAATTTTATCAAAGTGTGATAAAGAACTTAAAAAACTGCTTTACAGAGATTAATTACTAATAATACTAAGAAAGTAAATACTATAGCAAATACTGTACTACCTTTTAAAATTGTTTATTTTGAAAATAAATTATAAAAATAGAATTACTTATTACTTTCATCCCTAAAGAAAAAATAAGTTAATTTAAATCGAATTTGATAATAAAATTTTAAAAATAGATTAAATAAAAGGGTACTAACGATCTTGAAAATTTTGTTATATAATAAGTTTTATAAAAAAAAAACACTTGATTATAATGCTACATACTATTGTAAGTTATAAAATATATTACTAATATTACTACTTTAAGGAATATATATTTTTATTTAGCACTTATTTTAAATGAATAAAATATAAATAAAATAATATAAATATAAAATATGAAAAGTACAATTTAAATGATCATATGAATAAAGATTAACAAACTAATTCCATATTTATAAATATTTATAAATATTATTTTAGGTTCATTCAATCTTTAAAATCCTTATTTGTGTAAAAAAAATATTAATACTTCTAAATAAAATCTCTTATATTTTTTGTTACTTTTTTATTTGTTTATACTATAACTTTCAAATTTCACAAATGATGTATTCTTAAATTAATACTAATATTAATAAGTAATTATTAAACATTATATTTTAATTTTTTTAAAAAATTTTGATTTTTATAATTGTTTATAATCAATAAATTCTTAATTTTATTATTTACATTTCTGTATTTTATAAAAAATTTTGTTAATAATATTGAAATATAAAATTAAAAGAAAAATGATTATATAAATAATAATTGGCATGTATAAATTTATATTATATGAAGTCAATGAAAATAAATATTGTATTAATTAAAGATTTAAAGTATATTGTATTAAAATAAATAAAAATAAAAATGATTGATTATAGTAAATTTATGGGTTTGTAAATTATTCTTAATTAATCAAAATTCTTTTTCATGAAAATATAATACTAAATTATATTTAATATTAATATAGGTAAGAATAAAATAAAATATCAAATTAATTGTCACCAATTTGAAATAAATATAATTCATAACAAAAAATTTTATTTTAATTGAAGTGCTTGTTCAGTTATGTGTATTAGTTTTATAAAATAAAGTTAATGAAAGTTATAAATGTATTTAAACTTACTCGAGAAGTACAAATAACCTCTCTTAGATTAATATTCATCCAATTGTCACAACTGACTAAGTGTCCATTATATGTTTCTCCATTTTTCAATTCGACTAACTAAGAGAAATGAATCAAATAAATATTACTTAAGTACGTTAATATATGCAAACAAAAAATAAACGTGTATATATATATATATGCATATAAATTATAAATGGATTTTAAAATAAAAAATTTACCATAGGATGATTTTGTGCAGTACGTAATAAAGATAAAGGTAACTGAAAAATAAATAAAAATCATTATACAAAATAAAGTACTCGAAATTAAAAATTTTTTTACCATATTATTCTATTAATTAGACACAATTAATCAGTTTTTAGTTTATAAACATAATATTATACAAATGTGTATACGTAAATAGAGAAAAATATATATATATATATATCATGTGCCAACAGAGAGTAAATGCTTAGAATTTAACAATAGAAACAAATTCTTATCTAAACTATAGTGTGATGAATCGAAGTTTTAAGTTTTATTGTCGGTCGAAAGCCTTGATAGCATTGACATCTGGACGCAGTCACGCAAAATAACGAAATAGTTATAAAGGCTAATATAAAAGAGTAAACATATAATAAATTTAATATTAATAATAGTTTTTAGTATAATATAAATGTATACAAAATATAATATATAGTATTACATGAATATATATATATATATATGTAGATAGATAATGTAGTAACATGTGATTAATTATATACGCGTGAGATGCGATGACTCGAGTAATTACTGCACACCATATTTTTCTGATTGGTGTGAGGGGGTAGGTGAGCCATACGAGTGGTAAAGCAGCTATTTTTTCAGCTGCGGGCCACTTTTAACTAAATATAATTCAACCGCCATAATTTTTTAATTATAAATATCATTAGATATAAAAAAGTAGTTACTAATTTGCGTCTTTTTCTTCACAAAACCAAAATTTGAACCTTAAATTTCTATAAATTAATATAAATTAAGCTTATAAAAATTGTTACAAATGCATAAAAACATTGCACCTCCTCTAATTAAATTTAACCGCCCTAAACTACATATATTAATCAATAGTTCATATAACGTTAATATATACTGCGTGTATAATATGTATAAAATAAGTTTGCTAAATTATACACTTATTCAGTGTTAACTGAAAAAGATTACTGTTTAATTTTTAGAAAAGTAAATATTCTTTGTTACAAATTTGAATATACATATTGACCAAGTTTTTAATTTATTACGTATGAATGAATATGATAGCGAATATAAATATATTAAACCAAATTTTCATAACTAATAAAAGTAATTTCCAATCAATAAATATATCAGCAGATGGATATTTCTATTTACTAAGTCACCAAAAAATTTATAATTTTCACCATTATTTTTTCTTGTATATATTAAAATGACAATGTTTTCTTTATTAATGTTGTATATATATATATATATAAGAAGTTTACAGAATTTGTGAAAACTGTTTTTAATTTACACTATTCTAACATTCATGATGTATTATTATTAAAATTGCTATTAATATTAAATTTTAGATCTTTAGGATCGGATTTACACTTAACTAAGTTTTACAAGATACCATTTTTTATTCTTTAGTTATCTTAAACAAAATTAATTTTATCCAAATTATATATTATAATATTAATAAATTATATAAAATAATTTTTTTTTATATTTTTATTTATAATATAAAATAAAAAAATGTATGTAGAACAATGAAAAAAATTGTGTAAAAAGAAAATATATGTACAATTTATAAAAGTGTTTCATTTATGTAATATTAGACATGATGTATAGTAAAAGAATACGTTTTTCAAATTATATTTTTTATTTGTTATAATTTTTATTTTATATGGCATTATAATTCTTATATCAGAATTATGATTGTTGATTAATAATTTATAAAATTAAAAGATAAAAATAAATTTAAAAGTTACAAATTAATTATTTTTTAAGTAATAATTTCTATTTTAATTTCGATTTCAAGTGATGAAATTAATGATAAGTAAATATTTTATACGATCCGTAATATTAGTAACAGATAATTTAGTTTATGATTCAATAAATAACCTATAATTATTTTATATATAGAATTTTTGTATTTTACATTATTATTAAGAAAAAGTCATGTACTATTCTTTAAAGTATCATAATCTTAAAAGCTGACATCCCAAGTTAATGTAATACATTATACAATTTAATATAAAGTGACATAAATCTATAGTACACATTGTAAACATTTAAATATTTTTTTCATAATTATCATGCTACAATATAATAAAGTGCAATATTTTCATATTTTACCTTCTTACAAGAACGTTTTGATAGTTTTGTTTGTTTATTTGATATTCTTTCATTTTGTTTAAATGATTCATTAAATCTACTTTTATTTCTACAAAATGTTATACTAAAAATTAATTAATATTATAGGTAATTAAATTTTCATATTTTATAAGAAAAATTTAATCAAATAAATATTAAACTGATTTAATAAAATTATTTGTTATTAAGATTATATATTTAACTATGTATATTTTGGAAAATTATATAAACTTAGAATTATTTTTAGTAATTGGTATAAATTTTCTTCTTGTTCTAAAAAAGATATTAGATTAAATTATAAAAGATTATTTTGCAACATATCTATTTTAATAAAATCAATACATATAATGAAATAAAAAGTACAAATTTAATATGCAATCATGATTATGTACTTATATATTTATTATAACAATTGTACAATTAAAAAAATAGTTATTGTAGTATATCAACAAAATATTTTCAAAATTTTACAAGTTCTTTACAATAATCCATAAATATCAATTAGGATTGGTGTAATTTTTTTTATATTTCTAATACTTTTTATATATTTTTTTAATTTTTGTGTTTTAAAAAATGATAAAGGTTTAAATACTAATAATTATTTTTTAGTAAAAAGTTAGCTTCATATGGACAGAATATATACATGTGATTTTATCGCGCGTACCTTCCCTTCTTTTTGCACATCCGCATAGATTGTGATGACCTTTTCATCTGTAGTTGTATTTACATAAATCGATCGATGAAAGTCTTTTAATAATTTCACGAACTATTATACAGATATTGAGTACTAGATTTTTACACATAGAAATGCATATTATAAATACTTTTTCAGTTATTATTATACATTTAATTAAATTTAAAAAATTTTTTTAAGATCCTAAAAATTCTTATTTCCCTCTTCCGGTTTAAGCAAATACTTTTGGTATTTTATATTTTAAAATTATCAACTTTTAATTTTGTTACATAAAATGCGTGTTAATTATTTATAAGTGTATTCGTTACTTTAGTTTATCTTGTGATATTTTTTTTCTTTTATTAGTGATACGTAATTTAAAATCAAATTGTATCTAACATTAATATATTTATTATTGTACTTGTAGGTTAATTTACGGAGTATGCTTTTTTTTAATAAACATGTTTTTAAGAATTAAAATTTTAAATTGTTTATATCAACAATATTTTATATACCGAAAAATTTCTGTGCAATATTCAAATGTAGAGTATACATTGTTTATAATTTGTTATATTCATTATAATTGATTAATATGTTTAATATTGTTTTTAGTGGTTTCCATATATTTTTACACAGCCTATAAAATTATATAGTCAAAACGTAGTTTATCATAGTTTAAAAATGAAAGCAAAAACTAATATTAAACCAGTTAATAGATTTGTATACAGAACACATACTTGTGGAGAATTAACTGTTAATGATGTTAATCAAAAGGTGCAACTTTGTGGTTGGTTAGAATTTAAAAGATTGGAAAAATTTATAATTCTGAGAGATTCATATGGTTCTACTCAATGCATTTTTGACAAAGAAGTAATAATTTTGAATACACATATTTTCAATAATAATATTAATGAAAGAAATTAAACAATTTATATATTTTTTTTTTAGAAAGTACATTTATTCAAAGAATTGCAATGTTTGACATATGAAACAGTTTTGAAAATAATTGGAACAGTTGTTGAAAGGCCTAAAACTCAATGTAATCCAAACATGAATACTGGAGATATTGAAGTAAAAATAGATTCATTTGAAATTCTTAATTTAG
Organism: Dolichoris vasculosae; assembly: GCA_018907195.1. Classification (NCBI taxonomy): domain Eukaryota; kingdom Metazoa; phylum Arthropoda; class Insecta; order Hymenoptera; family Agaonidae; genus Dolichoris; species Dolichoris vasculosae. The sequence continues at coordinate 38,396 of JACCHY010000046.1, read as the reverse complement.
CCATGTCACAATTGCCATTCAATATAAGCAATTTTAATCAGGCTAAGGAATTTCTTCAATTGCAGTATAGATATTTAGCACTTAGATTTCCTAAATTACAAAATAATCTAAGAATATGGTCATGGATAACAATGAAAATGCGAGAATATTTAATCCATGAATGTGGATTTATTGATGTAAAAACTCCAACATTGTTTCGGAAAACTCCAGGAGTTTGTAAAATTTGTAAATAATTTTTAAAGCATATGATTTTATATTAATTTTAATATTAATTTTAGGGTGCTCAAGAATTTATTGTTGCTACTAAACACTTAGGAAGATTTTATTCTCTTACACAAAGTCCTCAACAATTTAAACAGTTATTGATGATTGGTGGAATTGATAGATATTTTCAAATAGCTCAATGTTACAGAGATGAAGGTTCCAGGAATGATAGGCAACCCGAGTTTACACAAGTAAGTTATGTACAATAACTATTGTAAAATATTTTATGTATTAAGTAATAAATATTTCATTTTTATTTTATTTAATTATAGTTAGATATAGAAATTTCTTTTATTAATCAAGAAAGTATAATTAATTTAACTGAAAAATTAATTAAAAATAGTTGGCCTCAGTTTTTAGAAGTATTACAAATACCCTTTCCACGTTTAACATATGAAGAAGCAATGGAAACTTATGGTACTGATTGTCCTGATTTAAGAATACCTGGAAGAGTAACTAAATTATATTGACTAAATAAATTGAATCTTTTATTAAAGCATTAATAGAATTAAATGATTTTTAGATTTACAATATTTCTGAATGTATAAATACTATTGAAAATATAAATAAATTATGTATTTACGCAACTGTATTTCCAGGAAAGCGAGTAATTTCAGTTTTACTTACAGTATATAGATGTAAATGTGCATTTGAATATTTATATAAAGTAAATATTTTTATTTTAGCAATTTTTAACCAGTTCTACTATCAAAAAGTTAATTGATTTATCAAAACAAATATTTCAAAATGCTAAATTAATTCAATTAAAAATATCAGATCTAAAATTAGAAAAATTAGATAAACTTTTTTCAGAAACTACAAGAAAAAATATTATAGATTTTTTTAATTTAAAAGAAGATGATGTTTTATTATTGTCTTATGGTCAAAAAGTAGATGCTGTAAGTATATGCACATACTAATTACATAAATATTTTTTTTCTTTTATATAAATATAATTTATAATTTAAAAAAAATCATTTTATTTAGAGACAACTTTTAGGAAAAATTAGAGTTGAATTTACAAATATTTTAGAGTCAAAAGGTGAACTTGTTAGATCTAGTAGATTTAAATTTGTATGGATATTAGATTTTCCTTTATTTATAATGAATTCTAAAACTAAAATTATGGAAATTTCGCATCATCCTTTTACACAACCTCATCCTGATGACTTAAAACACCTACATACAAATCCATTAAAGGTATTTTTAAAATAAATTATAAGAAATATTTAAGAGTATAAATGAAAAATTGAAAAAACTGATTACTTATCTTTAAAGGTTCGAGGATTACAATATGATTTAGTTATGAATGGAGCCGAAATTGGAGGAGGATCAATCCGTATTCATCAAAAAGAACTTCAAAAAAAAATTTTTAATATTTTAAATATTGATTCAACTGAAATGTATTATTTATTAGAAGCTTTAGATAGTGGTGCTCCTCCACATGGTGGAATTGCTATAGGTAAAGCATCTCTTGATTAGTTTAATTAAAAATAATAATTTTTATACTAAATTAAAAAAATCTAGGTTTAGATCGATATATTTCTATGATTTGTGGAGCATCCAGTATTAGAGAAGTTATAGCATTTCCAAAAACCATGGAGGGATATGATTTAATGTCAGGAGCTCCAACATTAATTTCTGAACATGATAAAAAATTATATAGCATTGAGATACTAAATACTAGTACACTTAAAAAAGTTAATATAGCATGAATTTCCCAAATATAATTATTTCTTATTTTGTTAATATCTAGTGGTAAGATTAAAATATAAAAAATTTCAAATGGCAAATTTTAATACATACAAATGAATTTAAAAAGTAATTGTTATTGAAATTACATTTCATGATTTTTTTTATTAAAATAAAAGTAAAAATTAAGGTAGTACTAATAAGAACAATTTAGACATTTTTAAGATGTACAAAATGATGTTTTATTATGAATAGATTTGTCATGCATTAATGAAACTAATCTACTAAAAAAATAAATACATTTTTCGAGTCTAAATAGCCAAGTAGTAACAAATTTATATATTTATATTAAACATTTAAAATATTATATCTTTTCCTTGTTTCTTGCAAAAATTGTTTATTTTATTTATTTATAACATTATAATTTTAATGATTTGGAAGTTTACAAGTTCAGTATTACTATTTTGTAATTTATAATTGCTGAGATCAAATATTAAAAGTTCAAAAATTAATTAAAGTAAAATAAATATAAACTGTATATTAACATTTTAGATTGCATCACTTAGCAATTTTCTGGCATAATTCCAGAAATTAAATCACATATTTAAAATGGAAATTATTTTATTTTATTTAGTTAAAATACTTTTATATAAAAAGAAGTAATTTTCAAATTATCAATTTGAAAATTATTTTTACATAGTTTTTTCTTGATGACAGCGAGTGAATCTTTTATTGAACACAGTTGATTAATTTAATTATAATTATAACTATACTTCACAATTTGTCTTTGTTTTATTATAAAAATACTATTTTACAAAGAACATTCACACATACTTGATTGTTTATAAACAAGTTATACCTTCAAAAACAATATGTCCATCACATGTCATTAGGACAAAAATTATAGTACTACTGTATATGTAGTTTAAATATATTCATTATGGAATTTTATGGAAATTGTGGTGTTTATTTTATTTTACATACAAATGTATGTAATTTATTTGACTAATGAAATTACAGCAATTTTTTTACACCACATAGAGGAAGCTTTTTTCTGTTTAATATGCAGTTACATTGTCTTATAAAATATTTGGGGCACAAAACTACATTGTCTACGCTATTAAGCAAAATAAATTAAATATAATTAAAAAAGATAAAAGTAAATAAAAATACAACTAAATTGAATTTTGAATTTATTAAAATTGTTTTCTTTAATTTGTTTAAACGAATTTTTTTTATAAATAATTAGTTTCTATATTAAGATCGAATTAGGTTAGAAAAATATATTAGTTTTCTCGCAATCAAATAACAAAAAACTTTAATTATTAAATAAAAAATATTTAAAAAGGATTTTATCAACAATAAATTAAAATCTGTACTAATAAATGAAAGATTATACTATGAAATATTGAAACTTGGTATGATAAGCTACAATATGAGACAATAAGCTTGTGTAAATTGTAAATATAACAAAATGACTATGAAATGATATTGTAATATTTATCAAACATAGTTTTGTAGAGAAAAACCTCACATATTCAAATACTTTAGTATTTAATCAATATCTTGAATTTGCTATTATAAAAAAATCTAGCCTTGTTGTAATTATAATCTCGTGGCACAATAGTGCTATTAATTTTAATAGTGTCCATGTTTTCACTAGAATTGATAATTACAACAAAAACGTAAAACAAGATGTTCCATTTTTATGGACATATCAAAATTCTTGTAAAATCTGTAGGCAGTAACTTGCCTTACAGCAATTGCTTACTCTTCGGTTCATCCGATTTGACTTTTTTTGTATTAATTCTAAAATTTGCTTCCAGTTATTGAATATTTTTCCATCATTTCTTTTATGCCATATCATCAACAGTTGGCAACCAGAATGCCATATTAGTACAAGCAGATGCAAGCATCATATATTTAGGATTAAATTGGACACATTGTACAGGTGCAGGATGATCACCATTAAGAACGCAAACTTTATAACCAGTATCAGCATTCCAAACATGCACTCTACCATCTGTAGAGCCACTGAAGACAAATTGTGAATCTGGACTAAAGCTGGCTTCAATAGGAATTCCTTTATTATTAAGATGACCTGTGAATGTCTGTAATGGGGTACCATGGAATGCATCTATTAATCTAATAATACTTCCATTTGTTGATATTAAAATTGTTTTTCCATCTCTACTAAATTTTAATCCTGTCCAATCACACTCTCTTTCTTGTGAGAGCTTGAAATTAGTAAATGGACCTTTGTCAAAACTACGTAAATCATATAATTTAATAGATTCCGAATTTACACCAGCAGCAAAAATAAGACCTTCAGGATCATAAGCAGCTACAGGTCTTCCAGAGACATTCATTACTCCATGACAATTTGGTGATCTCAGATCCCAAAGTCTCAGTGATTTATCAAGGGAACCAGAGAGAAATGTATCTTCGATAGGGCTGATGCAAAGTGAAACTACCTTCTTTGTGTGACCAGGAAAATAGCGTATATATTTATTATCATGTAAACTTAGATAACGAATTGTATCATCGATTTTTGTACTACTGTGAATGGCTGTGTTCTTTGCGTGAGTGAAATGTATAAGGTCAACGCCATATTTTTTGGAATTAACGGTACGCATTTGTGTACCCTTTTCACAATCATAAATGACAATTTGATCATCTTCTGAACAAGATATCAGCGTATCACCTGTCGTTGAGAAATCGATGCTGTTTATACGATCCGAATTTTCACGGAAGATCTTAGCTACTTTAAAACTTCGAACCACGTTATCGATAAGTTTCATGGCGATAAGATGAAGTGCCGTAAGCTAATTCGTTTCTTTGTTGTCCCTCTCTCTCTATGCCTGTTACCTTTGTTTCTAACACACACAATGAGATTTCTCAAATTTGTTCCTCCTTCACTTATTCTCGTTTACGTGGAAAAAAGCTACTTTGCAACGCTAAGTTTAAATTCAATTTTATAAGAACACTGCTTTATAATCCCAGTTACTTCTTTCGTTAGTCAACAGAAGCTGCCAAGGTTTTGTCGGAATTATTGGTGTTTATAAAATTTTTTTCTTAATTTAGGAAGAACTTTCTTGATTTATGGCCACCATAGTTTACTTCACCATATTAAGGATGCTAAGGATCAACGGAAGTTGAAATTGACTAAGATGACATCTACAGTTCAGGTATGATTACTTTTGTCTATCCTGCAATCATTCTCTCTCTCTCTCTCTCTCTCTCTCTCTCTCTCTCTCTCTCTCTCTCTAATTTATTTTATGAAATAGAATAGAAAATAAATAAAATACCGAAAATGGTTCATTATATTTTCTTTATAAACAAATATAATTAATTTTTGTTATAGAATAATAGCTTTTTTTTAAAAGAAAATTGATTGCCTGAATGAAATACTTCTTGAAATACTATTGGTTACCTTTTGGCGCGTATTTTGATTGATTAAAAATTTTTCTAAGTAGAATCACAGTCTATAAGCACAATTTAAAAATAAAATTATGAATGAGTTTTTATTTTTAATTTTTATTATATTTATCTGTAAGCTTTTACTTTTTACTTATTTTATTATTTATTTACTTCAGATTATTTACTTTTTGTTTTTAATAGAAACTCTTTTTTGTTATCGCACTTCCATATGTTATAGAAATTTTATTCCAAATAATTATTAAATATATAAATCATCTTATCATTATATATTTTTTCATTCAATAATCATTATAAGTTTCATTTCCTTCATGAGTGAGTTGAACTTGCTTATTTAGGTAAGTTTCAATATATTTTAACGTTTTTTTAAAATGCTATTGATAAACATATTATATATTTTATGTATACTATTATTATTATTTATTTTAATAAATTATTTTTATTACATTTAATACTTTTTAAAATAAAAATAAGTATTTTTTATTAACAATACTTTTACATATCTAACAAATTTTTTTAAGTTGGTAATATTATAATCTAATACAAATATATTTTTTTTTTAAATAGGATAGTGTAGTTTCTATATAATAGAAACTTATATTATTTTTATCTATTATAATATATTATTTAATATAAGATTGATTACAAATTAATATTAATAAAATTATTGTTTTTATCGAAGTTAAGATTTTATTACTTTTATTTTTTAAAATATCAGTTTCTAGTAAACCGTGATTATACGTTAATTATTTAATCGTAAGCAAACTAATTATTAAAAATAGATATTATAAATAAAAAATAGACATATTAAAATTGTTCATTTTTAATAACAATATGAACATTTTATAAATAATTTACTAATAGAAGGTTACAATGTTTTGTCAAATTATATAATCTTTTAGTCATGCTCATCCTTAAAAATGATTTTTCTTGCTGCAATTTATGCATTTATTCATCTCTTTTAATGACAAGAAAACATCGAAATAAATTTTTCTCAAAGATGGAGGAATACTATTGTTAAATTTTATTTTAATAGATTGCTATGATTGAACATTTTATTCGTCTCGAAGAGCTAGTTTTTATTTTGTTATTTTGAATAGTAAATTATTATTATTGAATGATTATGTGTTTATATTTTGAATTTAAACATTTTTATTATGGATGTATCAATATGGATTAACGCTAATTTATTTATATTTTTTTTGTATTTGCCATTGGCTATTTTATTGTTGTTATACGTATAATATCATCTCCATATATATACTAGATTTACTGCCAAATTTTCAATGTATGAGTGGAATGTTATCATTCTTGATTATAACTAAAGTGCTCATTTTTTATTTTTATTTTCTTTCAATCTTCTCAGCGCTTTATTTATTTATTTCGTATATAAAATTGATTTAAATAATCATCGTTTCCAAAAATGTTGCTTTACTTACTAAATATGCTATCAATCAAGTACTCTTGATGTTGATAAATTTTTTTAATTATATTCCAGGCATACATTAGTCAAGTTTTTTTCGATAATCAAATGTGCAGAAGTCAGAACAGTGAGACCATTAGAATCATTTGACATAGGAAGTAATGAACAAGAGTTTCAAATTCTCTAAACTTTTATAATACAAGTATTTAATAATTATAATTATACGTAAATAATACATTTCTTACTGTTTTATTTATATGTGTTTTAAATTCCTTAATTGCAGCCTTCTATATAATTCCATAAGCCACTAATGCGTGGTCATTTTGGCAGCATCAAATACCATTTAATAGCTTTTGCAAAGCAAGTTGTAATTTTTTGTGTTTATTATTAAAAATGTGGAACGAAATTTTTCGTATTTTGTGACTAAATATGACTTTTTAACGATTTGTCTCTGACTGATAATGTTCTTTATTGTCTTAAAGCATGTCTCGTTAAGTTAGTAACTAATTCCATATATGTAATTTGAATAGAAAAATATATATAAGTGGTTACATACGCATTTATTTTTAAATTATTGTTAAAGTTTGTTCCCTTTATAATAAATTATCATTTATATTGAATGAACTGCGGAGCATTTTGCAAATTTTTAAATTATATATCGAATGGCAATTTTTCCATCTATTAGTCAATATTTTTCACGTAAATTGTTAAGTGTCAATTACGGGCCTCCATACCAATTTTCTTTGTGCATATTTTTTATAACAAGTTGACGCCAAACGCCATATAGGTTCATAATGTTGAGATTTTAATCTGTGATAATTTAAGATATTTCTATTTTTTGTCGCATAGTAGCCATGATGATCTATTGCGTTAATGCTCATTTTTTATTAGCTTTGATATTGTTTGTCCATACGTAAGAATATCAGCTGAATTTTCCTCGGATGCAACATTTATCAGTTATTTGAATCTACATTAAAACAATATTAAAAAATTAGCAACAAATGTTTTTAAAGTATGAAACGGTGTTTTTGTTTGATACTATTTTTTAAAAAATTTATCATTTTTGCAAGTAAGAATGTAGTACATAATTCCAATTGCGGCAGACTTGTCTATCACTTGAGTTTCAAAAATCGTGCAGCTATAAATCAACGATTTGTGATATAATTATTTTTTACGATACTGTAAAATTTTTTATTGTAGCGATTTCAGTTTAAAAAATTTCAGAAGTTACAATTGAAAATCAAAATCCTTGACAAAAACATTGATTATGACGCGGAAGCAATATAAAAAGAACGAATTAATTTCAAAGAATAATATTTTAAATGCACTTTTATTTTAGCACAGTATGTTTTTTAATTAAAAAAAATATAATGATAAATAATATCTTCAAACTAAATGCTCACGATGCTTCGTTGAATGGTAATATTCTACAAAGTGCGATATTACCTCGAATTTAGATAGAACCCTTTAATAGAAATCCATTGTAATAGAAGTCTTTTAAAAATACATTTAAAGTAATAGTACATTATATCGATGGTATACCTGCAGTTGATAAATATTATTTCTCAAAAACCTTACTTTACAGTGATTAGCTTCAATTTTAGAATCTTATGAAGAAGCTGAAGAAGATTATACAGTTGCATTGAAGCTAATTAAACAGCGTTGTTATAAGTTACCATTAATAATAAATTCTGATATTTAATCTGTATTTGGATTTCTAATGATCTTTTTAATCAAACTTTCTAGCGAAATTTAACGCATTAAAGTTATTAAATGAAGATAAACGAACAGGAATTTATTCTTATTTTATCATTTTTCAAAAATTAGTCAAAATAATTAACTAAGTTTAGAAATAAATGCTTGACGATTGTGAAAAGAACATTCATGCAACTAATAAAATTTATTCAAATTCACGAATGTGTAAGCGGATTATAAAATAATACCGTGATTATAAAGTTACGAAAGATTTATAATGAGCATATTATAATAAAAAATTATAACATATTTATATATCCTAAGTTTCTGAAATTAAATTCCTTCGAGCAAACATTTTACAAATAATTATTAAAATTTTTTTATAAATAATAGACATGCATTAGTATGCAAGTAATACCACAAAAGACATAAGATGTTATTAAATTTTTTATACGCAATACAAAAACATAGTAGTTCAGAAAATATTAAATCGTGAATATAATCCAAAATAGTAGTAAATAATGATTTAAAAAAAACAATAGAATTTATTGCTCTATCAAATATCATCTTATATTATTCTCTTAGTACATAAATAAGTAAGAATTGTTAATTTCAGTGATGTGAGTCATTAAACCAATTTTTCATGGTAACACGGGCGGTATGATATCGATCGCATATGCGTTTGTGTAAGTGCATTCGGGGTAGAGTTTTATCAGTTGGCGATACTACTGCTGTGAGTACTTCCAAGACCCATTTTCAAATACGAACCACGGAGTCTAACACAAATGTTAATCATTGAATTAATATTAAAATCAAATAAGTCTAAAGTCAGAGCTTACACGTTGGGAACAAAAAGATGGTGAATCCATGAATGAATGGTCAGAACGAAGTTACGAGAAATTTAAAATGAGGTTCGCAGAAATTCTGACGTGCAAATCGATTATCGGAACTATATATAAGCCCTGATGACCTTCAAGCTTCATCAACTAAAAACTATTCTCAAATTTTAAATGGGTGAAATCTCTGGCTTACTTGAATGCGAAGCCATAAGATTATTTCATGTGTGTGAATACAACTGGAATTTATAAAATTCTTTTATTAGTTTCTTTAACTGTTTAAGAATATTTTTTTATCATTTTTTATACTATTCGTTTTTTATTGATAACAATAAAATTTTACCAAATCTTGCATTTAATAAATTTTTTTATTTTTATTTTAATATTTATTTCATTCAATATATTATAAAATTTTATGGTGACGATGAATTTTTATTAAAATTGATATATATATATTATAAAAATTTAGCAGAAGATATTTTGCTTAAATATTATACCAAAAAAAATTCTTTTTTTTCAAATCTTTATTATTTTTAATACCGTTTCATTCCTTCAGCAATTCTATCTTGTATATTTCTTGTATCTTGTATATTTTCTTTTACATGTTTTTAAGCTTCAAAATATTTTAATAAATAACTGTCAAATTTATAAGTGTACGTTAATTTCCTTTCTTTGTATAGTATAAGCTTATATATATATATATATATATATATATATATATATAACAAATAATAATTAAAAATTTTTCTTTCTCATAATAAAAGATAATTTATATTATAAAAAACTATTTTATATTTCTCCACGTTATAGTGTAAATTATACATAATACTAATCACATGTTCTTATTTATAACAGTATGTACAATTTAGAAGTTTTAGTTTAAAGCGATTAGTTACGACACATTTGTTAAAATAAGTTTACTATTTAAAATAATGACATAAGAAGTTGAAATGAAATATATATATATATATATATATACGTATGAATATATTTTTATGTAAAAAATTTTATGGAATATTTAGAACAAAATAATATAAACGTTGATTAAATCTATAAATTACTGTATAATCATCAAATATATATATATATATATATATAAATAGATGATGAATAATTACACATTTATATTATTATTAAAAATTAAATTATTATATTGTATCCACTAAATATGCAATTACTTAATGTACATTACATTTTAAATAGTATTAACATTTTTAATATTAATATATGCACTAATAAATATTATATATTTAATAACCACTATGTTGATACGATCCTCATAGTAATCGAATATTTCTCTAAATTAACAAAAAAAAAATTTTTTTTATACTCGATAATACTTATATTATTCATATGATAAATAATTTTTAAGTTTATCAAATTATAATAATAGAACTAAAAATTAATAAATTAAATATTATATATGATCATATTAGTATTAATAATAATCATTATTACTTATACAATTATTATCATTGATTAGCGAAATAAATGCACACAAATTTTATATTAAAATTCATTAAAAATTTTATTTATAATTATGTATTAATAAACATTTATTAAGAATGCAGCATTAAGCAATAATAGTCACAAGTGCTGTAAGAATAGTTTTTTTACAAATAATAGTAACATTTATAACAATATTTTTGATATTAAAACAAAATACTAATTATTTTCAAAATCTAAGATCCAAACTATAAATTCAAAAATATATAAAAATTTTAAGTATATAAACATTATTAATATTAATAATAAATAGAATATAACTTCATAGAATAAATAAATAATTAAGTTACTAAAATATAATAAAATAATAAATAAATGAATCAAAAAACTCTAGAAAATACATGCTGCACTAAAATACATGATTATGCATTTTCTTACATTCTACTAATAAAAAATAGCCTGAATTGTTTGCTGTTAATGCAGTCCAAGAGTTAATAGAGTAGCTCAAAAAAACTATTAACAAGCACTTCGGAATTTTCTTCGAACTATAAAAATAATACAATAGAGCATTTAATAAAGCATTTATTACCTAATAAAGCATTATGAAAAAATTTTAATTTGATGAGACACTTTATTATTTCTTTTATTATTTCTTTCATCCGTTTGATTAAGTACTAGCATAATAACGCAGGTTAGAATAAAAAATTCATCTCTTAATGTTCTATTAGTTTTCAACGTGAAATATAAATTTGAACGAACGTGACCATACTTACATTATTATAAGTTTTTGTATAAAACATACATCTTAGCCAACGTTCCTTTATTAAAATTTAATAATTTAAAAATTTAATAATTTTAATTGTATTGATAAGTTATATGATTTACTATGCCTACGCAATTCGGAATCTCATGATTGGTTTGATTTAAAGTAGATTCAAAAAATTTTTAATTAAACAAATCTGTAAACAATAACATGACTTATTCTTTCCATAGTATGCATAATAGTAGGATAATAATAAAATACCTTCTTATGATTTATGCTTTATTTTGAATTATAATTGATTATAATTGGTAAGATACAATTCTTCATCATGGATGGGTAAGAACATCTTTATTTACTTGAGTATGCAATCATTAGTAACGACGGACGGTGCTTACAACAGTAATATATATATATATATATATCAAATATATTTAATTTTAATAAAATTAATTAATAATTTCCTTTTTTATTATTTATTTTTAAATACATATTTAAAATGTATATTTATAAGAATAACTAGTTTTATTGAATTAATATTTCTAAATATTTAGTGTAAATATTTAGCACTTGGAAGATTTTTCTTTCTTAGTAATTTTAAACTTACTTATAAATGTTTTTATATTAAAAAAACTTACATGTAAAAAAATTTTCTATATAATTATTTAAATGAAAATATCACACTTGGAAGAATCTTAATATATATACAAAAAAGATTATAAGTCCATAAAATCATAAAATCGTAGTTAAAAAAATATTAATGTATAAACATAAAAAAGATTGATAAAACTAAAAGTGATAGTCAGTAACTGCTTCACGCAGTATCTTATACTATTTTATTCCAAATTAAATATTTTATTCCAATTCCAAATTTATGCACATAAAAAATCATTTTAAAATATTTAGAATGAGAAATAAAGCGAAAGAATAGGAGAGAACAAATAAGTTGAACAAAATTACTTGAAAGATGTTATTTTCAATTTTTTAAGTTAAATTTTTCCTAATAACTATTATTATAATGAAATATTTATGTATTAATATACAATTTAATTTAACGTAAAATTAAATTTTATTTCTTTTATTACAGGTGAATTATTAATTAAAAGTAATATATTTTAAAATAAAAATCAGATTTTATTAAAATTTTTTTAATTTATATTCAACACATTATCTACATGAAAATTTGTAAAGATACATTTATTTAAAAGTAACATATACTTACGTAAATGCAATTGTTCTTTTGCATGTAAATTCCCTAGCTATATTCACAAAATCTCGATCAGAAATATAGTCTTATCCTATTGATAAATGTATCTTCACTGTATTAATGATAATAAATATGCAAACAAAGTTATTTACTATACCTTAGGTACTTGTATTTAGTTTCAATGAACACTGTATATAAATAATATAAAATCTTTATAAGAGCCATATCTAATTTACATAGATTATTTAAATATTACAGCCCACTTATTCTGTAGCTGATATTTTAATTGTATTAAGAATTTTTTCACTTATAGATTTATGCAATTTTCAATTATTTTAACTGTAACAGTTCCACTTGACACAAACTTTTTTAAAAAAATAGTTACTAAGAATTAACCAAATGTAAGACTTTCGATATAATTTTTTTATTTAATTATAATGAATTAAGTAGGTTACAAATTAATACTAAATGAAATTATATTTACTTTCAAAAATAACTAGATGTATTTTATATAAACATATTCAATGATATTTAAAATATTTTCATATTGATAATAATAAAACAAATAAAATTTTCTTTGTAAATTTATTATAATTGAAGAATTATAAAATTATAAATAATTTCTTGAAATACTATTATTACTTGCTATTTTTACAATAATTTTTAAACATTTAAAATGGATTTCAATGATTTTATAGATAAAAATATTTTTTTAAATGTAACCAAATATTTTTCTTTTAGACTATACTAAAAAGATATTACCCGCATTTTTATTTACAATAGGGTAATATTTACGTGAGCCAGTTATAAAATGCGTTTAAATAAAGTAAAATTAATCGCAAAACATATTTACAACATCACAATTTTTTATATTTATTAAAACTATAATTTAAAACTTATATTCAATAATAATAATAATAAAAATAATAGTATAAACCATTTTTATTGTAATAATAAAATATTATAATAATAATGCGCAGTAAGAACAAAAATTATAAAAAGACTAATTTATGAATAGATTGTATTAAAATATAATTATATTGTATAACAATATAATAATATTGTGGCATACTTATCAACATCCTCTGTATTATTCATATTACACTTATTATATGACATGATTGTATTTAACCCGTATGTTTTGTTGATTTATTTATGAGTTTCATGCACTTACTTACTAATAATACTTTAAAAAAAAAGTCAGTTAACTATATGAACACCTGAAGATATACACACATGTGTTTGGCCATGTGTAATTTTTCTTTAATATAGAGTTCATTGCACTATAAATTTTATATATTTTTTATATGATTGTATGATTTATATATTTATAAATTAATAAAATTTATTTGTGCAATATAATATTTAAAACAATAATGAATATCAATATTTTATTAAATAATTATAAAGCATTATTTATTCTTGTATTTACTCTAAATTTTAATGAATATACAAATTTAAACGTAAGTATATTTAATAACAATATATTATTTTCAGAAATAATTACTTGAAAACTATTTTAAAAGTTAAACATCTTAGATTTATGACTTGATGACAGATGAAGAGTTTTATCGAGTATTTCATATTGATCGTGAACAAGGTATAATATAATTAATGTTTTTTAAATAAACACCGATAGCTTAACAAATGAGTTATTTTAAAATAAGTGTAGCTATTTTTAAATTTTAGTTCCATTACATGAATTTGTGAAGATAAAATCGGTGTCTCGCATACAATATAAACAACGTTTATCAATAGGAGATCGTATTTTATCATTTACTGCTTTTAGTAGACATTATGATTTGCAATTAAAACTCCGAGATGATGTGCTAATTGGAAAAAATACACCAATTTGGCATGCTGAATCTAATCCTTTAAATTCTTCTGAAATAAAGTATACATTACTGACAAACGTAAGAAAAAAATCATAAAATTAGTAATAAAAATAAGATGAAAGTTCGAAATTTAAGTAGGCAATAGAAAATTTTTTATTAACAATAGTTGTAGCTAGTAAAAAAAACAATAAATTAATTTTTTAATCATTTAAGTTATTTTTCGTTTTATAATTTTTTTAAAATTTATAGAAAGTAGTATCGATTATAGACGACTAAGTTTGATTCAATTCATAAAAAATGTAGTCATTTAATTTTCTTAATTGATTTTATTGGCTAAGTAATTATTTTGTATTTTAATCTTTTATTTGTAAAGTTTTTTTAGGTAATTATAAAAATAGGGGATTACAAATAATAGTCCTGTTAAAAATTAATACTTTTAAGTTAATTACTATATGAATTTCTGAACTATTTTTCTTAATACTACGTTTCAGATACTGTAATTTATTTCAGCTAATGTACAATTTACAACTTTATTAATTTTAGGCATTGTATATGATTGAGATATTGTTATATTTTATAAAAATTTTAATTTTTTTTATCAAAGTACCACATTTTTAATTTTTATTTAGTAATAATTATATTATTTCATTAATAAAAAGTAATTTTTGATATTCTTTATTATTAATGATGATTTGTTAAATTCTATGCAATAGTTTATTTTTTTTGTTTAAATTTTTGTTCATAGAAATATAATTCTTTACTACATATAGTTGTAGAAGAAAAATAAGGTATAATTACGTCAATAAAATCATATCAATAAATTTTATAACGTACATAAAAACATTGAATTTATATTTGTATTGTACTTCAAATTTTAAATATATTTGAATAATATTTTGTTGTTTTAAAATCATCACCTTTCTAAGTTGGTGTAATATTAATATTCGAGATTGAAAAAATCTTCTGAATCGAACGTAAATTATGCATCAATAACACGAGATCTAGAAATATTTAGTCTAAAAAAAATTATCTCACATAAGCATGTCTTATTCTAACTTTGATTATTGTGTATTGTTAAATATTAAATACACTGGAATTTTAAAAATCTAGAAAATAAAAAAAAATTGTTAGTCTTGATAAATATATATGTAAGATATAATAAATTCATAGAAGAAAATTATTTAATTTCTATTAATTTATAAAAATGTTATTAAAAGCACTGAATCAGGATTTATTTCATATAATAAGTTTATATACAATTATTTAAAATTTTTATCCAATTATTACAAAATATTGATATGAATTAATTTTAAGTTGAGTTGGATGAAAATGTACTTCCTATACATTAGTATAATTCAATAAAAAACTTATATATAAAGGGAAATATTAATTAAAAAATTTCAGATTCTAAATAGTATAAATGGAATTTATCAAGATTCCGATAATATGGTTTCATTAATTGAAACTCAATTTCAAGAAGATGGTGAATTATTTTATGTAAGTGTGTAACTAAAATTGAATAATTATTATTTTTATGTTGATGTTGTCAGAAAAAAGTATCGATGTCAACCAAAGTTAATTAATTTTGATATTCATATAAAAATCAGAGGCCATATTGTTTTACGACTGTAGATTTTTGACAAATGTTTGTTTTTTACTTTTCTTTGTAGTTTGGTTATGGACTTAAGCATTTAATTTTTAATGTGATGCTCGACATATGTCAACATTTTTAAATTAGAAATTTTTCCTTGAACCTACTAATTAAATATACATGAAGTACAAAATATAAATTTTAAATAAAAATTATCGTTAGGATCATTTTACGAAGTTTGATAAAAATATTAGCTAAATTTAAAAATTTTTTCAATTTTAAGATTAAAAAGTTATTTTGTAATATTATTATAATTAGCTTAATAAATGTATACATTCGCAACTATATTAGAAATTAAATATGTATTATGTGGAATATAAAGTTGATTGGATAGTAAAAAAGATTATTTTCTATAAGATAGAGTATTTTAAATAAATATAAAAGTTTCGAAAATGTTTTTAATCAGTTTAATAAGAAAATAAAAAAATAAATGTTATAAAAAATGATAAAATAAATTTAGAAAAAATAAAATTTAAGGGAATTATTGCCATATATAAAGATTGTTATATGTTCAATTATTGTCGATATATCCATTCGTTTAGTACTTAAAGGCAACTTTAATAAAACTAATCCTAAAAAACGTCAGAATGTTAGATACAAATTATATTTTGAATTCAAAGAGAAATGTTTATTGGAATTTAAGTAACAAGTATGAAGTTAAAAGCATTGCCTTGGTTCTTTGATGCAGTTAGATACAATGATAAGGCTCTTTATAAAAATTATTTTTTAGTAGGTAGATATTGAGTGATGTAATAAATAGTTGCATACTCACGTAAATGTTATACTGGAATGTAAATATATAACTATTTGACTAAATTAAAAATTTTTTATTCATTTATAATATTTTATATCAATAAAAATATTAATTGTTTTATTCCATACTTGTCGTAGTTACTTAAATTTACTAATTGAAGTTATTAGATGAATAGTTATTCCTCAGTGTAATGGATGATTCTTACATGGATGCTACGTGAGATCTTTGTATGGATTATTATATTTTTTTATTTTTCTATGTTTGAATAAAGTTTATTGAAGAATTTAGATTTCTTGCTATTGATATCTGATATTTTATGAGATAGTTTCGGAGTACTTGATCACATGTGATGATATTTGTTAGTAAAATCAACAAGACTATGCCGTTATTTTGGACAAAAATAATTTTGTTCTTTTTTAAATTTTTCAGTTCTAAATCTGTGATAAATACTGATAAAATTTTATAAATTTGTATAAAATATATTTTATATTATTTAGAAGTATAATTCTTTATTTTTATGTATTGAATTTATTGTATACATGTTTTTTGTGACTTATATCAAGTATCAATTCTTTTGGAATAACAATTATATTTCGAATTATTATCAATTAACCATTTATAGTAAATTGTAAATATTATTGTATTTTTCTTAATATATTATATTTATTATTATCATCATTATTACAAATTAAGTTATAAAATAATTTATCAGTTAATTTTTAAACGTCGGTTAAAATCGATAAATTTGCTTTTAAAGTTAAAAGAATCTTTCTTTTATTTGTGGAATTTAATAAAATTTAAACGTGCTAATAAATAAATAATTCATCAAAAAGTTGAATTTACAATAATTTAAAACATACATTATTATATTAATTTATATTTTATTATAACTTATTTTATTTTCTTAAATATTGATGTTTTACTACCTGTTAACAAGCGTTATAGTTGTCTTCTAAGATTATATCATATTTTTAGTTGTAATATCAACAATTTTATCACAAACTTAACGATTTTGTATTTAAAAGAAAGAGGTTTTTATTTAAAAGAATTTTATATTTCAAAACTATAAAATAAATTGTGTTTATAACTGCTTAGTCTTCTATATTTCGCATGTATCAGAGTCTGTTTTTAAAAAATTTCATTTTTTAAAATATCAAGTTTCATTATTTATTTTATTACTTCTTCACAAAAAATATGTTATTCTCCATAAGTATTAAATATAAAGGATGCATAAATTTATGTATTATTATATATATTTAAAAATCTATATATATATAATAGAATGTGTATCTTCTGTTCATACCATTAGTTTAACAACTTGAAAATGTATTAGAGCCTCAAATTTAATATTATAGACTTTTCTAATTGTAAATTTTAGAGTTATGAAATTGAATGTTTCTAGTATATTATAACATTAGGTAAATATTTTAATATTTATAATTTGAGGCAGTGTAATACAAGTTCAGATAAAAACATACTTTGCAGAAGTAAGCAAGCGGACGAAATTAGGGCAGATGAGTTTCTAATAATAAATAGGCAGTGGTATAGTTTACGTAAGATTTAATCGGATTCGACTGTTCAAATCTGAGTAGGATATGTCTATTTTAAAATTATAAAATGTGCTTGTTTTGTAATATATATTTTAATATAATATTTTCATTAAAAAATTAATTAAGTATTGTATTTATGGGTCTAATGTATTTATTACAGGTTACCTAATGGTTTATTAAAGGTTGCAACAATTAATTATAATTTTAAAAAGTAATATCTTTAGAGATTTGTTTTTGAAATATTAAGTATTTAATGTTACAGTAAAGAATGTTTTTGGATTGTACGTATTTTCATAGTAAACAAAAAACTGATTTAAAATAATTTTTTTTTGTGTGAATATGATTTTAAATAATATTATTTTTTTAATGGAAAAAAGATCGATTTTGAAAAAATTTAATTTTTTTGTGATAGAAAAATTTTGAAAATCTATAAAATTTAAATCTTTTGTACATTTATTACTACGTCTCCATAAATTAAAAAATATATTTTTGAAAGTCTTTTTTTTAGGTATGTACATTTGATGTAATTTATTTAAATTTTTGTTAATCAAAGCTCAATTTTATTTTATTAAAATAGCACTGTTTAAATTGTTTTATTTAGTCTAAATTTATATAGAAGATAAATTAAAAACATTGTAAATAGTATTTATATTTACATTATATTTAATATTTTAAATTATAATTTAATATTTGAAAGAGGTTTATTTTAACTTTAAATAATGCCAATAATGTCATATTTATATTAATATTAAAAAAAATTAATTTTTTTTTAGGATGGGATGATTTCAACAGATTTAGCAATAAGTGCACTTCCACAACGTTTGATTGATTTAATATCAAATAGTAATATTACTAATAATATTAACGATCATGTAATATTTAAAATATCTAATGAGAGTTTGATTCCCAATTATATTAAATTTGGTAATTTTAACTAAATTAAAAAAATATTTATATTTTTTGTTTATAAACAAATATAATAGTAAATTTAATAAAGTATAACATGTATATCATTCTATTAACTTTTGTAGATGTATCTAGATCACTCAGTGTCTCTAAAAAATATAACAAGAAATCATTAAAAATGCAGCCATTACAAATTCTTTATCCAGAAATTTTAATCGTTGTAGATGCATTTTTTTATAAGTAAGTGGTTTAAGTTCTAATTTACAGGTATTTATTTGACATAAAGTAGAATATACTATGTAAAGGGAGATTCTTAAAGAATTGATTATAAATTGTAATTTTAACTTTGTGCTTCTATGGAAATAAGTTTAATAATTTTATTAATAATTTCTAAAAAATATATAATATTAAATCTTATCAAATATTTTATTTAAAATAATTTTTGTAATATAATACGTGTAACTTATTGAAGGCATCTAGGAAAACATCCACATTTAGCAATGAACTATTTAGTCCCTTTTTGGAATGGAGTTGATTTAAGATATAAGCTTTTAAAATCGCCAGAAGTTAAACTTAATATTGCTGGAGTCATCTTAGCTCAGGTATAGAAGACTTTTAACTTGTTTTTACAATATATTAATCTATATTTGATATTTATTTAGGATGAAATGGCTTTACGGTTTTTATATAATAATTTAGACGAAAATGGACGAATATATGCAAAAAAAGCATTAATAGATGCTGGAGAATATTTTAATACAGATGCTAAATTTATTATATCCAAAGATGTAATTATAACTATGACAAAGTAAAGTATTTCAGTTGATTATTTATTTGTTACAATATAAAATACAGGATTTTCTAAATACTTTTGCAATATTTTCTGTATCAAAAGGCGCAACATTTGCAGTTTGAAATATGCTAATTATTGCAAGTCTTCAACTTTGGGTAAAAATAAAATAAAATGTTGAATAAAAAAAAACATAATAATTTTAATAAATATAATTTTATTACAGGTAAAGCGTTTACTGGTAAAGTATGTTCGAAAAAAAAAAATACAGCCATATTTGAGGACAATGGAGGATACACAGGAATAATAACTGCAACTCATGAAATCGGTCATTTGTAAATATTTTGTTTTTAGTATTAAATTGGAAAATATTATAAAAATTAATATTATTTTTTACTACATATAATTCGATGTTAAATTACAAATGTTATGAATATATTCTTTTGAACAATCAATATATATTGAATTTTAGAATGGGCTTAATTTAATATATAATTTATGCAAAAAATAGGCTATTTAATTATTTATGACAAACTTATTCTTTAATTTTATTCAGTAATTGAAATTATTAATTCCTTTTAGGCTTGGTTTACCCCATGATGGAGAAGATAAAGCCTTAAATTGTTCTATAAAAGATGGATATATTATGGCTAGCGCAAAATTTCGTTCTGTAAATAGTCTTTCTTGGTCTTCTTGCAGTAAAAAACTATTGAAGCAATTTTCCAGGTTATATCTTTATGTTTTATAAATAAGTGTTACATATAATTAAGACTGTAGAATAAAGTATTCATGTGAACGCGATTCATATCTAGAACAGAAAATTTATTCATAACAATATTAGAATTAAAGTTTTCGTTTTTAAGTTTTAAGATTATATTAGAAACAGAAATTAAATTTTTTATTTCGAATAATCTATTAATTTTTCATTATACCTTTAATGAATTAAATTTTTATCAAACTTAATAATATATATTGGAGAAATAAATTCAAGGTATAATTAAAAATGTTATAAATTTTCCATATTAATTTTAGTGGACGTCTATTTTTAATTTAGGAATTTATTAAATATATTACTGTTATATAAAAGTTTTAGTACATATCTGTATATTAAAAATAATCTTAGATTAAAAAAAACATCACTATGTTTTTTATTTCAGTATTAATTTATGCAATTACATGTATTAGTATTGAGTATTTAAAAATAATCCATAATTTTCTACTTAAAATATTGTTTAAAATTAAAATTAAACGTTCATATAAAAAATATTTTGCTTTTTTTATTAACCAAAGAAGGGTGCTTATATAATTTAAATAATATTGAAAATTTATTATATGACTTTTGTATGGTATTGTTAAAAACGTTCAAAGTTCATTTTTCTTTGTTCCATAGTTCACCAGCTTTTAATTGCTTGGAAAATAAACCTAAAAATTTAGGTAAATTGATAAAACGAGTATTACCAGGAAAAATACTCACTTTAGAGGAACAATGTTTGGCTCGTGGTGGAAAGCCATGTGTTGTACGTAATGGAAGAATATTATTTACCTAATAGTTTTAAAATAACTTATAATTTCCATGAATTGATATTGTTAATAATAATATGTAATTTTTCTACAAAACGTATAACTAGTAAAATATTTACAGTTCAATGATACAGTCTGCTGGAAACTTCATTGTACAAAATCAATGACGAATATGAAATGTATTGGAAAAGCTCCAGCTGCCGAAGGTTCAAAATGTGGCAATGGCTTCGTAAGAATTAATAAAAAGAAATATTTTATAAAACAAAGTATATCAAAATTTTTAGTGTTTAATTTTTTATTTGTAGTACTGCATAAATGGGAAATGTATCACTGAAAAAGTTAAAACAAATAAAAATAATTTATGAATATAATTCAATCAATATTTATCGGTAATATTATAAAATCATCAAAATTAATATTAAACATTAATATATAATGTTAATATAATTAATATGTAGTTAATATAATTAATATGTGTATATGTTAATATTAATAGTTGTATATTTAAAGAACGCAATCAAACATTTTTCATTGGAATGTATGTAATTAAAAAATGTATTAATTTTTAAATTTGGCAATTTGATAAATACATTTAATCAATTAATCTTCTTATAGTATTTTATACATACTTTATAAACATACATACTGTATAGTTATAATGATGGAGGTTTGGACAGTGTTTGGTACCTCTATAAAGTTGCAATCGAATAGTGTTCTTATATGCATGGGTTGTCGATAAAGAATTACATCAGAGATAATAATAACTAAAAACTTTATTTATATAACGTAATATGTTAAAATTTATTGAAATAAATTGAAGAGGTATAGATGAATCTCCTTCCGCAGGTCAGTTATATAAAATAGATTAAATTCTTATAAATTAATAGTGTTTACAACATATATTTAAAAATAGCTGGGATATGCGTTCAAAATCTACATACTTATTAATTAAAAGTGTTTGCAAACATTTGACTCAGTAATAAGCGGGATAGATGTGAAAAAATACAAGAGAACATCTTGATCAGTATTATTTTCTGCTAAGGCTCAATCATCATTTTGTTGAGAGAAAACGATCGTCTCTTTTGAGGATAAGTTGATTGACGAATGGAACGGGATTACGTAAATTTTGTAAATTTATGAAATTCTACAAAATTAAGAAATTAATCTTAATCTCTGTTGGAGACATGAAGTCACAAATTGCACTTACCTCGAGTTACCTCAGTTTGAAAGTATATATATCCAATAAATATTATCAAAAATATTTGTAGTTTATTTAATTAAATTATAAAAAGTTTTCTCCTTACTTAATTTTAGTATCTTGAATATAATGAATATGATTTATGAATAATCATAAAATATGACAATAAAAAAGGTGAGAGATAGGTGAGAGAAAAAAAAGAAGGAAAAGGTCCATGTTTTCAATATACACGAAAGCGAATGAGAGTGAGAAACATAAGGTGAATACGGTTATAAAGGGGAAGATGGATCGTGTTATTACAACATTAGCACTCTGAGATTTGGCAAAAATCATTTCTATCAAATTTATTTTTGGATTGTATATTAATATTTATTTTAAATAATTACAATATTTATACAATATGTTTTTTTTCAATCATAATAAACAATGATTTTATATATAACAATTACTTATGAGTAATAGGTGTTATATACAGTTTTACAGATTATTTGTTTTATGTTTTTTTAATTAAGATTTAAATTTTTTTATAACATTTTTGCGGCTTTATTTATACATAGAAAATGGATAGTATAAAACTATGATTTATTTTTGTGTATACATGTACAGGTGTGACAGAGGAAATGGGAATGTTGTAATAAATATGGAAAATTAGGAATTTATATTTATTTATGTACGAATATATTCAATTATTAAAATTTCAATTGTTTTAAGGATTAATTACAAAGTAGTTCAATTTTATCTGTTTTATTTTCATTTGTATATTTAAATATTAATTTTTAACTTTTCTATGTCTATTAACTTGGCAATTTTTTTTGTATCATTACTATAATATATTTATGCTAGCCAGCAATATTTTTTCATATTTTTTTGATGTTTATTTTGTTTATCTCTTTGTGACATATCCATATTTTACCCCATAGGAAATTATTTTCCATTTAAATTTGCATCGTATATTATTTTTTTGCTAGATATTTTTCTAATAATATGATATATTATGTCAATGTTATTTTTATCTTGTAGGCATTGTTTATTGTGCAGAAATATTAATGTTTCTGGAGAGAAAAAGCTGGTTTGTAAATATTTTGAGAAGTATTTGAGGTTTGGGTATATCATATTGGACATAAACTATTTTCTTATATGTGATTTATATTTAATAAATTCAAAATACTCACGCTGTCCGAGAGTTACGTGCGACAGGATCAATGATCAATAACTTTAGAGAAAAATCAAAAAGAGTGTTAATTTAATAAATTAACACGGGGAGAGGATTGTTGAGAGTAGAATACTGAAAATATAGTACTATACCTTGTTGTAAACCATTTTCTACCGTGAATTCTAGGTTTAATTCGTTCTTTCTTTCTCATGTATTAAATGTCTCATCCGTAATCATGTTCCATATTAATTTTATTAAATATTTAGGAAATTTTTTTTATTAACTTATAAATTATATCTTTTGTTCAAATGGTGTCGATTGCTTTTTTTATGTCGATTAGACAAGCTGCTACTCTTTGATTATCGTTCAGTGTTCAGAATATATCCGATGTTAATTTATTAACTGCATTTATTTATGAATGTTTATATTTAAATCCGAATTGGTTTCCCGGTATTATGTTATATTTATTATAGTACTTCATTCTATAATAATATAAATATTTTATGTATTGTAATTTACTTAAGTTACTATCTGCTGATATTTGAATGAGTAAATAGAAAGTATATTTTTTTTTTATTAAGTTTTGTGTAATGAAACTAAATTTGTGTAATTTAGTAAATTGAATGTCGGTTGTTTGTAGTTTATTTAGCTTTTCTAATATTTCTGTTATGGAGAAATATTTGTTTAAGCTTTTTAATAAATTTTTTTTTCGCTTTTATTGTAAATGTGTAGTTATTTGGGTTCGGGTTTTTTAATAGTTTTATGGTGTTATTAAAATCATCCATTGTTTTTAGATATACTATGTGTTAATTACCATGTATGTTTTTTTATTTCATAGTAGTCTTTAATATTTGTGTTTGTTTGTATTAGTTTTATTGTGTCTTTTAATTCTTGGTATATTATATTTATGGATGGAGGATTGTTACCGCTTTGCTTATAGTTTTTCAGCTGGCACGTGCCAACCGCACTGGCGTGTGCATTTCTATTTTTTTGAATGGTGTTCTCGTGTTCTTATATTTGTTGATATGAGTGCTTTCGCCAGTTATTATTTTTTTTCTTCGATTTTCTTATTTCTTCTATTTTTATGTCATTTATTTCAGTACCTTCGATTTGCACATCTTCTATTTTTTATAGCTATATTATATTCTTGTTCTCCATTATTGTTATTATTATTTTTTTATGGATTCTTCAATTATTTCTTTTAATTTATTATTTTTTTATGGATTCTTCAATTATTTCTTTTAATTTATTATTTTTTTATGGATTCTTCAATTATTTCTTTTAATTTATTATTTTTCTCATTTATTTTTTTAATAATATTTTCCTAATAATATTTATTTGTTTCTACTTGAATCATTTCTATTTTTAGATTATTATTATTATTTAACGATTCTGCTTTCAATAATTTTCTTTTACTTTACATCTATTTTATTGTTCTTTTGTTTAATTTTATTAGATTTGGGTGAAAATTGTAAATTTATATTTTTTTATCTTTTGAAATAATCTTTTGTGTTGCGTTCCAATTGTTGTTTCTATGGTAGTTTGTGTTTCATTCTTGTTTAGTTGAATTAAATTATGATTTTTTTATTAGTTTTTTTAACGATATATAATTAATTACTATCACTGTAGTACATTGATAATACAGATTTTTTTGTTTATGTTTTTATTTATTTATATTAGGTATTATTTTAGATAATTTATTGATCATACACTATGCATGTTTTTACTTGTGACATTGTTAATGTTACTTATTTAATTTCATTTATTTTACACTTTACTAATATTCTTTATTCTTTGTGAAGGCATAAAGAGATTTAGTTGCGCTAACAGCGATCCGATCGGTCAGTAGACGATTTATTTCTACCACTACAATATTGGAACGATGATTGGTTTTTTATTCATTTGTTTTTTTTTACCACTTTAACGCTCTTCATTTTCGCTTCTATTCGGTGATTCAATGGAAATTGCAAAAGTTTGTCCTGTTTAATTTCCGATTACGGTTCTTCTATATTTCGTGCATAAGACTATATCGGTATGAAAAACTCATTTTTTCCTTAGTGTTGTGATATCTTTATATGGTATTGTTAATGGAGGTATGTTCATATGTTCTTTTGTTTTAAAAATTGAATTAATTTTGGGGAACATAATTGTTGGATCATTTTTCGGGATATCATTTGTTATTACTCCAGATATTATTTATTGATTTTGAACATTTTTATTTTATTTGAAAAAGAAAGCATTTATAAAATTATAATTCTTGTTTTTTACTACGGTTGTAATTTTTTCGCATTCTGTTTATTATTGATAGGATATAGCTTTTATTCTTTTGTAGTTTTTTGATGCCTTATACAGATATTATAAATGGACTATTTTTATTTTTCGTGTGTAGTATGATTATTGTTGTTTCTAGAATATTAAAGTTTGTTATTTCATTATTAGAGTTTTAATTATATTTGTATTGATTTTTTTATTAATATAGATGCTTTTCCTCCTTGGAATTAATTTGGGCTATCGTTTCTAATAATATTATAGTTTTAAAATTCTATTTTAGGTTTTTTGTTTAGTTTTGTTTTCGATACTAATACTACATCTAGATTTTGTTTTTCTATTAAGTTTAATAAATTATATCTTTTTTGGTTTGAGATTACCGAATTAAAGTTTATTAATATAAATTTAAGTGTATCTAGTGTTTTATGATTATGTATTTTTATGTTGTTCATTTCTTTTAGATTTTTTTATATATTATTGAAAATATTATTAAAAAGTTTTCATCGTTAGTTTTTAGAACTTCTTTTAATTCGTTGATTTGTGTTTGGTGTTGTATTAATTTATTATTTACATTTTCTTTTAATTCTTGTATCGCTTGCATTATATTGTTGAATATTTGACTATTATCTTTATTTGACACACACATATATATCAGAATTTTTGTATAATATATAACATTAATAAACATTTTTAAAGATGATAAATATCTGTTTTTTTTATTTTATTCACAATCAAATTTTCAAAAACTATTTTTATGAATGTAAAAAAATTAAATTCTTATATATGCTTAAAATTATCTTTTTAATAAAAATTCTTATTTCGTCATAACAAGATTGTTATCGGGATAACAAAATCATTATATTTTGTCGAAATATATTTTTTAAGCTATTAAATTTAAATAGGTATATTTACTGTTTACTTTTATAATTACTGAGATATTGAAATTTAAATATTTATTTCATAATTGCCATAAACTTTTAGAATTTTTGTTAATTATTTCTATTAATTCAGTGTAAAAGTTTAAAGCTTTGTGTATAAGAATCATAATTTTAGTATTTATAGTTATAAAATTGTAAGTTTTCATATCTTAATTTTTTTAATCTTAATAAATTATAAAAAAATAATTTCAGATATTAAAAAAACTTCCTAAAGCCTTTGAAATTTCTTTTAAGGATAGTTGTAATGATGAGCCAGTGATACATGCATCAGAATAATCAATTCCTCTGGGTATAAGTAAAGAAAATTATCAAAGGAAAAAGTTCTCTTTATGTTCTCTGTCTTCTAAATATCGTGTATTTCATGTCAAGAGACTACGTCTTTTTTATACGGTTTTTGCCACTTGCTTATTAATAATACAGAACGCACTTGAACTCTGAGAGGACGTATATTATTATAGTACATCCTACTGCGGTTCGATCCATCAAGAATCTTACTGAATTCATTTATATCAACTACGAACTTGACTTTTAGATATTTATGCCCTTTACTACGTTTTTTTTTCATTATATTTTTCCTATTTTAAGAAATTTTATAACTTTGCTTAGTGCGTACTTAAAGAAGACAAACGATTGCACAAACAGGAACAAGAAATAATATATTCAAGGTCAAGCACGACTGCAAATCATTAAAGCTTAAAAAATACGTACGCATATCAGTACACTTGCTTCGCAATAATGTAACTTTATATTGCAAAATTATTTTCCATATTGTTATTAAAACTTAATAAAGTTACAATTTATTTTTTATATCCGTTTTATTTTGTAATATCCGTTTGAATGAACTAATTTTCTCACAATTAAATGAATCTCATATAACAGCGAATTTCGGAAATTAATTTTTTAAATAATAAAAAATAATGGAATCTTAGCTGTTATAAAAATATTAATTCTTCTAACTAGATAGTGAAACGCAGCACAAAACAAAGTAAAATAAAAATAACATTATAAAGCTGACAAAAAGAAAATTATTTGGATTAAAAAAATTAATGCAGGCATCAATAGTAGAAGCGGATGATTAAACAGCAAGTATGAAAACAGCCGTGGAAAAAATGAAGCAATAATTAAAAAAAATTAAAAATACTAATTATATTAAATAATTACACTACTAGATATAGTCAACAACATACTGCAATCACAGCAGTGAAAATAAACAGGATGCAAATAAGTAAAGTTTCTCAAATTACTTCTATCGTAATTTTCTAATTTAAACTCGTTATAATTCTAATATATAAATTTTTTTTTAAATAATTAAAATATCAATAGCAATAATTTTAACTCGTGAAAATCTTAAAAAATATTAAATTTACGGACTCAGAATTTAATAAACCAGATGAGTTCAATCCATTGATAGATGCAACTGTATTGTATATATTCAAATGCTATATCAATACATGTAATCGTTTAAATTTAATGTGTACCCGAGGCATTAATTTAAAAGCTAAATGGCTCATTATCATCCAAATAACTCAAGAAAAAATTTAAAAATTAGATGTTTTTCAATATTATACAAAATTATGAAAATAAGATAATGATCCTCAATCGATCAAGGAAGACAAGTAACTTGAGCTACGATCGCTAAATGAATGGGTTTTCTTATGCTTTGTCCTACGTTAAAGTCAAAATAATAATAACTTAAATCATACTACCTATTGTATATTGTGCATATATATTTGTATTGTTAAAGATGATATGGAAAATTAAATAATTTTGAACATATATATTTTATAAAAATTATCATTAATTGTTATTTCAAATATTGTCATAAAAATTCTTTTTCTCATAAGAAGAATTCTAGAATCTTGTCAAAAATAATTCGAAAAAATGCTGTTGCCTTTACGATCAATCTCTTAAGATAAAACATTACGTTTTTTTTCAAACAAAGTAAAAGATGTAATAATATCGAGGATTTCTATATATACTGGCTCTACAAATATTTTATGTAATATTTTAGGTGGTTAATGATTTCGTTACACCTTCAGCAAGTTAATTTTTAAAAATATTAGTATAAAAGATTTTCATGCAATTCTTTTCGTACAAAAACGATATATAACAATAAAATCACTATACTAATATAAAAATTTCCAGTTAATAAAAATACTCGCATTTAAAAAATGTGACCATATTTGAAAAAATACATAATATTCAATGTTAACAATTAATTTAGATAAAATTGACAATTAGTATTTTCCCATCTTCAAGAAAAGTTTTTGGTTTTGTTTTCCCGTCATTAAGGTAAACAGAAAACTATAAAAACTGTGTACTTTATATCACAACAATGTAGTTTTCTGTTGTGGAATTATTTATATATTATTATATATTGTTATTAAAAATTTTATAAAATTTCAATCTCTTTGTTTTTATTGATACTAATCATTTTAAATTAATACGTTCGCTTATAATTAAACGATTAATATGACCACGGCTTACTAGAAATTGTTATTTCATAAAATAAAAAAAAAAATTAATTAAGTTTTAACTATGATGAAAATGTAGTTCTTCCAATTTAATATTAAAATGCAGTAAATCATACAAAATAAAGTGAAAATAAATTGATACTATAAGACAGAAAAATGACATTAAAGTGAAAAATTAGCATGAATACCAATAGTGTAAGCAGCTGATCGGACACAAGTTTGGAAGCATACGTGGAAAAAAGTGAAGGAATAATGAATACAAGAATTTGCTATATTCCGTCTATGACAAATTTGCAACATCTGCAACACCCAACAATCAGCTATAATCATATCATTTAAAAGAAAAAGGTTTAAATAAGTCAAGTTTCTCATCCCATCATAATATGATTTTACTCACCTTAATTTTGATAAATATACCAGTTTAGAATAGTTAAAATGCCAATTTTAAGTTAAAGAATTCACGTATGACGATAAAAGATAATATCACTCGTTTAATTATATTTTTAAAAGGAAACTCAGATATAGATGAGTTACAAATAGGCTCGTGAAGCGTTAAATTATAATAGTTTTGCCAAAATTTCTAGAATATGCAATTCGAAATCAAACTCTTTTTCAACAAAAACAATGATTATGAGGCTGAAGCGACAAAACAAAAAAAACAATTAATATCAAAGCACAATATTATAAATGCGTCTATATTACAATATAACACATTCCTCATTTCCAAATAAATAGTGTAATGACAAATAATATCAAAAAATGATTGGATAAACATAATAACGTAACACTTCGAAATATTGTTCGGATAGATTGTTGCAATGTAAATGTACGAGCAAATTCTTTGTTATTAATACATTTGCTTCACGACATGTAACTGTATATTGTAAAATTAATTATAAATTTTTGTATGCAGTTATTAAAAATTAACAGATTTTCAACTTGTCTGTTTTTATATAAACAGACTAATTAATAGTTAATAATAACAAATTAATCTATTTTAAATTAATTAGGTGACTTATTATAAATTGATATATAAAAATAAAATATAATAAAAATCGAATCTTAGCCGTGATTATAATATTTGTAATATATTATTAACGAACAGTAAAATAGAACTTTTGTTTGCCAAATCATAATTATTCATTTTGATTTATGATTATTACAATAATATTGAAAATTATTTTTCATTCAATACTAAATTTCTTATCCAAACGTATTTATAAGCCAAACGATAGTATTGTAATGACTGTATTTTGATTAAGCTAATAAGATGGTCTCTAATCATTCATGCATTATACGTTCATACGCTGAACAAATATGTATATGTAGGTGCTTTGCTTCTTTAGTGATGCATCACCCGCTTTCCCATATATTGACGAAAATTCATCTTAGGATATATGTAACTTTAGTCGTCTTATTAGTATTATTAATAACGTTGTTTTGATTGTTATCGTTTTATTGTGTAACAAAGTGATGCATGAAAGTATGCAACTAACGCAAGTTAAACTTCATTTGAATTGTAGGCCAAGCGGAGAACCTCAAAGCTAATATATATTTATGATTCGAGATCACAAATCAAAAGACACATTTGTTGCAAAAAATTTACTAAAATGTTTACTTTACCCGAAATAATCTGGCCTGATAACCTTTTTTCAACCGTGGCATTATTATATTTATTTTATTTGATTTGCTCGTTGCATAGCATTTGAATATATACAATACAGTTGCATCTATCAATGGATTGAACTCATCTGGTTTATTAAATTCTGAGTCCGTAAATTTAATATTTTTTAAGATTTTCACGAGTTAAAATTATTGCTATTGATATTTTAATTATTTAAAAAAAAATTTATATATTAGAATTATAACGAGTTTAAATTAGAAAATTACGATAGAAGTAATTTGAGAAACTTTACTTATTTGCATCCTGTTTATTTTCACTGCTGTGATTGCAGTATGTTGTTGACTATATCTAGTAGTGTAATTATTTAATATAATTAGTATTTTTAATTTTTTTTAATTATTGCTTCATTTTTTCCACGGCTGTTTTCATACTTGCTGTTTAATCATCCGCTTCTACTATTGATGCCTGCATTAATTTTTTTAATCCAAATAATTTTCTTTTTGTCAGCTTTATAATGTTATTTTTATTTTACTTTGTTTTGTGCTGCGTTTCACTATCTAGTTAGAAGAATTAATATTTTTATAACAGCTAAGATTCCATTATTTTTTATTATTTAAAAAATTAATTTCCGAAATTCGCTGTTATATGAGATTCATTTAATTGTGAGAAAATTAGTTCATTCAAACGGATATTACAAAATAAAACGGATATAAAAAATAAATTGTAACTTTATTAAGTTTTAATAACAATATGGAAAATAATTTTGCAATATAAAGTTACATTATTGCGAAGCAAGTGTACTGATATGCGTACGTATTTTTTAAGCTTTAATGATTTGCAGTCGTGCTTGACCTTGAATATATTATTTCTTGTTCCTGTTTGTGCAATCGTTTGTCTTCTTTAAGTACGCACTAAGCAAAGTTATAAAATTTCTTAAAATAGGAAAAATATAATGAAAAAAAAACGTAGTAAAGGGCATAAATATCTAAAAGTCAAGTTCGTAGTTGATATAAATGAATTCAGTAAGATTCTTGATGGATCGAACCGCAGTAGGATGTACTATAATAATATACGTCCTCTCAGAGTTCAAGTGCGTTCTGTATTATTAATAAGCAAGTGGCAAAAACCGTATAAAAAGACGTAGTCTCTTGACATGAAATACACGATATTTAGAAGACAGAGAACATAAAGAGAACTTTTTCCTTTGATAATTTTCTTTACTTATACCCAGAGGAATTGATTATTCTGATGCATGTATCACTGGCTCATCATTACAACTATCCTTAAAAGAAATTTCAAAGGCTTTAGGAAGTTTTTTTAATATCTGAAATTATTTTTTTATAATTTATTAAGATTAAAAAAATTAAGATATGAAAACTTACAATTTTATAACTATAAATACTAAAATTATGATTCTTATACACAAAGCTTTAAACTTTTACACTGAATTAATAGAAATAATTAACAAAAATTCTAAAAGTTTATGGCAATTATGAAATAAATATTTAAATTTCAATATCTCAGTAATTATAAAAGTAAACAGTAAATATACCTATTTAAATTTAATAGCTTAAAAAATATATTTCGACAAAATATAATGATTTTGTTATCCCGATAACAATCTTGTTATGACGAAATAAGAATTTTTATTAAAAAGATAATTTTAAGCATATATAAGAATTTAATTTTTTTACATTCATAAAAATAGTTTTTGAAAATTTGATTGTGAATAAAATAAAAAAAACAGATATTTATCATCTTTAAAAATGTTTATTAATGTTATATATTATACAAAATTCTGATATATATGTGTGTGTCAAATAAAGATAATAGTCAAATATTCAACAATATAATGCAAGCGATACAAGAATTAAAAGAAAATGTAAATAATAAATTAATACAACACCAAACACAATCAACGAATTAAAAGAAGTTCTAAAAACTAACGATGAAAACTTTTTAATAATATTTTCAATAATATATAAAAAAATCTAAAAGAAATGAACAACATAAAATACATAATCATAAAACACTAGATACACTTAAATTTATATTAATAAACTTTAATTCGGTAATCTCAAACCAAAAAGATATAATTTATTAAACTTAATAGAAAAACAAAATCTAGATGTAGTATTAGTATCGAAAACAAAACTAAACAAAAAACCTAAAATAGAATTTTAAAACTATAATATTATTAGAAACGATAGCCCAAATTAATTCCAAGGAGGAAAAGCATCTATATTAATAAAAAAATCAATACAAATATAATTAAAACTCTAATAATGAAATAACAAACTTTAATATTCTAGAAACAACAATAATCATACTACACACGAAAAATAAAAATAGTCCATTTATAATATCTGTATAAGGCATCAAAAAACTACAAAAGAATAAAAGCTATATCCTATCAATAATAAACAGAATGCGAAAAAATTACAACCGTAGTAAAAAACAAGAATTATAATTTTATAAATGCTTTCTTTTTCAAATAAAATAAAAATGTTCAAAATCAATAAATAATATCTGGAGTAATAACAAATGATATCCCGAAAAATGATCCAACAATTATGTTCCCCAAAATTAATTCAATTTTTAAAACAAAAGAACATATGAACATACCTCCATTAACAATACCATATAAAGATATCACAACACTAAGGAAAAAATGAGTTTTTCATACCGATATAGTCTTATGCACGAAATATAGAAGAACCGTAATCGGAAATTAAACAGGACAAACTTTTGCAATTTCCATTGAATCACCGAATAGAAGCGAAAATGAAGAGCGTTAAAGTGGTAAAAAAAAACAAATGAATAAAAAACCAATCATCGTTCCAATATTGTAGTGGTAGAAATAAATCGTCTACTGACCGATCGGATCGCTGTTAGCGCAACTAAATCTCTTTATGCCTTCACAAAGAATAAAGAATATTAGTAAAGTGTAAAATAAATGAAATTAAATAAGTAACATTAACAATGTCACAAGTAAAAACATGCATAGTGTATGATCAATAAATTATCTAAAATAATACCTAATATAAATAAATAAAAACATAAACAAAAAAATCTGTATTATCAATGTACTACAGTGATAGTAATTAATTATATATCGTTAAAAAAACTAATAAAAAAATCATAATTTAATTCAACTAAACAAGAATGAAACACAAACTACCATAGAAACAACAATTGGAACGCAACACAAAAGATTATTTCAAAAGATAAAAAAATATAAATTTACAATTTTTCACCCCAATCTAATAAAATTAAACAAAAGAACAATAAAATAGATGTAAAGTAAAAGAAAATTATTGAAAGCAGAATCGTTTAAATAATAATAATAATCTAAAAATAGAAATGATTCAAGTAGAAACAAATAAATATTATTAGGAAATATTATTAAAAAATAAATGAGAACAATAATAAATTAAAAGAAATAATTGAAGAATCCCATAAAAAAATAATAAATTAAAAGAAATAATTGAAGAATCCATAAAAAAATAATAAATTAAAAGAAATAATTGAAGAATCCATAAAAAATAATAATAACAATAATGGAGAACAAGAATATAATATAGCTATAAAAAATAGAAGATGTGCAAATCGAAGGTACTGAAATAAATGACATAAAAATAGAAGAAATAAGAAAATCGAAGAAAAAAAATAATAACTGGCGAAAGCACTCATATCAACAAATATAAGAACACGAGAACACCATTCAAAAAAATAGAATGCACACGCCAGTGCGGTTGGCACGTGCCAGCTGAAAACTATAAGCAAAGCGGTAACAATCCTCCATCCATAAATATAATATACCAAGAATTAAAAGACACAATAAAACTAATACAAACAAACACAAATATTAAAGACTACTATGAAATAAAAAAACATACATGGTAATTAAACACATAGTATATCTAAAAACAATGGATGATTTTAATAACACCATAAAAACTATTAAAAAACCCGAACCCAAATAACTACACATTTACAATAAAAGCGAAAAAAAAATTTATTAAAAAGCTTAAACAATATTTCTCCATAACAGAAATATTAGAAAAGCTAAATAAACTACAAACAACCGACATTCAATTTACTAAATTACACAAATTTAGTTTCATTACACAAAACTTAATAAAAAAAAAATATACTTTCTATTTACTCATTCAAATATCAGCAGATAGTAACTTAAGTAAATTACAATACATAAAATATTTATATTATTATAGAATGAAGTACTATAATAAATATAACATAATACCGGGAAACCAATTCGGATTTAAATATAAACATTCATAAATAAATGCAGTTAATAAATTAACATCGGATATATTCTGAACACTGAACGATAATCAAAGAGTAGCAGCTTGTCTAATCGACATAAAAAAAGCAATCGACACCATTTGAACAAAAGATATAATTTATAAGTTAATAAAAAAAAATTTCCTAAATATTTAATAAAATTAATATGGAACATGATTACGGATGAGACATTTAATACATGAGAAAGAAAGAACGAATTAAACCTAGAATTCACGGTAGAAAATGGTTTACAACAAGGTATAGTACTATATTTTCAGTATTCTACTCTCAACAATCCTCTCCCCGTGTTAATTTATTAAATTAACACTCTTTTTGATTTTTCTCTAAAGTTATTGATCATTGATCCTGTCGCACGTAACTCTCGGACAGCGTGAGTATTTTGAATTTATTAAATATAAATCACATATAAGAAATAGTTTATGTCCAATATGATATACCCAAACCTCAAATACTTCTCAAAATATTTACAAACCAGCTTTTTCTCTCCAGAAACATTAATATTTCTGCACAATAAACAATGCCTACAAGATAAAAATAACATTGACATAATATATCATATTATTAGAAAAATATCTAGCAAAAAAATAATATACGATGCAAATTTAAATGGAAAATAATTTCCTATGGGGTAAAATATGGATATGTCACAAAGAGATAAACAAAATAAACATCAAAAAAATATGAAAAAATATTGCTGGCTAGCATAAATATATTATAGTAATGATACAAAAAAAATTGCCAAGTTAATAGACATAGAAAAGTTAAAAATTAATATTTAAATATACAAATGAAAATAAAACAGATAAAATTGAACTACTTTGTAATTAATCCTTAAAACAATTGAAATTTTAATAATTGAATATATTCGTACATAAATAAATATAATTCCTAATTTTCCATATTTATTACAACATTCCCATTTCCTCTGTCACACCTGTACATGTATACACAAAATAAATCATAGTTTTATACTATCCATTTTCTATGTATAAATAAAGCCGCAAAAATGTTATAAAAAAATTTAAATCTTAATTAAAAAAACATAAACAAATAATCTGTAAAAACTGTATAGAACACCTATTACTCATAAGTAATTGTTATATATAAAATCATTGTTTATTATGATTGAAAAAAAACATATTGTATAAATATTGTAATTATTTAAAATAAATATTAATATACAATCCAAAAATAAATTTGATAGAAATGATTTTTGCCAAATCTCAGAGTGCTAATGTTGTAATAACACGATCCATCTTTCCCCTTTATAACCGTATTCACCTTATGTTTCTCACTCTCATTCGCTTCGTGTATATTGAAAACATGGACCTTTTCCTTCTTTTTTTTCTCTCACCTATCTCTCACCTTTTTATTGTCATATTTTATGATTATTCATAAATCATATTCATTATATCAAGATACTAAAATTAAGTAAGGAGAAAACTTTTTATAATTTAATTAAATAAACTACAAATATTTTTGATAATATTTATTGGATATATATACTTTCAAACTGAGGTAACTCGAGGTAAGTGCAATTTGTGACTTCATGTCTCCAACAGAGATTAAGATTAATTTCTTAATTTTGTAGAATTTCATAAATTTACAAAATTTACGTAATCCCGTTCCATTCGTCAATCAACTTATCCTCAAAAGAGACGATCGTTTTCTCTCAACAAAATGATGATTGAGCCTTAGCAGAAAATAATACTGATCAAGATGTTCTCTTGTATTTTTTCACATCTATCCCGCTTATTACTGAGTCAAATGTTTGCAAACACTTTTAATTAATAAGTATGTAGATTTTGAACGCATATCCCAGCTATTTTTAAATATATGTTGTAAACACTATTAATTTATAAGAATTTAATCTATTTTATATAACTGACCTGCGGAAGGAGATTCATCTATACCTCTTCAATTTATTTCAATAAATTTTAACATATTACGTTATATAAATAAAGTTTTTAGTTATTATTATCTCTGATGTAATTCTTTATCGACAACCCATGCATATAAGAACACTATTCGATTGCAACTTTATAGAGGTACCAAACACTGTCCAAACCTCCATCATTATAACTATACAGTATGTATGTTTATAAAGTATGTATAAAATACTATAAGAAGATTAATTGATTAAATGTATTTATCAAATTGCCAAATTTAAAAATTAATACATTTTTTAATTACATACATTCCAATGAAAAATGTTTGATTGCGTTCTTTAAATATACAACTATTAATATTAACATATACACATATTAATTATATTAACTACATATTAATTATATTAACATTATATATTAATGTTTAATATTAATTTTGATGATTTTATAATATTACCGATAAATATTGATTGAATTATATTCATAAATTATTTTTATTTGTTTTAACTTTTTCAGTGATACATTTCCCATTTATGCAGTACTACAAATAAAAAATTAAACACTAAAAATTTTGATATACTTTGTTTTATAAAATATTTCTTTTTATTAATTCTTACGAAGCCATTGCCACATTTTGAACCTTCGGCAGCTGGAGCTTTTCCAATACATTTCATATTCGTCATTGATTTTGTACAATGAAGTTTCCAGCAGACTGTATCATTGAACTGTAAATATTTTACTAGTTATTACGTTTT